>JBBPCZ010000136.1:28871966-28883796 GCA_037974445.1 Brycinus macrolepidotus | reverse complement strand
ACACACACACACACACACACACACACACACACACACACACACACACACACACACACACACACACACACAGAGTGCAACCACATTAGGCCATGTTTATTGCTGAACCTACCCAATACACATTACCATACAGATAGAGAGAAAGGGAGTGTGTGAGAGAGAGAGAGAGAGAGACCAACTTGTAACAGAAAGTCAACAGAACTGCCCCAAAGCAGAGGTAACAAGAGGAAAGAGAGAATGGAAAAATAAAGAAAGACACTTAAAAGGAGAGAGAAATAGGAAAGCAAGTGTGCTTTTTGTTATCTCTGGCATTATTCTCTCCCTCTCTCATCTCTCAGGCAGAGGATGATCTGAACTCTTTTCTCACATTTTACTAAGACTGCATGAGTGGATGATGTGGATATGTGTGTATAAAAATAAGTCACTTTTGCTTCGCCAGTGCACAAAAGCACTCAGTGAAAAGACACCATTAATGCAGAGTTCAGTCCAGTCGTAGCATTTTTCCTGTACAATACATATGATAAAAATAACAATGTAACAGTATTTAAATATATAAGATTTGTAAGGCTGTCTTTTAACTTTAAATGCGCTTGTTAACTGGTTCATTCCACTGGCTGCCATTTTATAGCAATATCTAACAGTTGTCTGGTGATCCATATTATAATTATAATTAACCCTATATTAAGTTGCTTTTTACAGGTTAATAGTGATGAATAAAAAAAATGACATTTTCTGGCTAATAAAGGAACTCAAAAGGTGAACATACTGTACATTTATTTGTTAGCAAAAAATACTGAGTGTATTTTTAGTAAATATTAAGTGACATGCAAATGTAGAAAATCTCAGTGTGTGCAAAAACTTGGTAGTGTATATCTGTAAAGAAGCTTACTGATAGGATGGCTAACGATTGGACAAATGTGAAGTCGTGCTCTTCAAGATCTTTGTCAAATCAAAGCACAAAACACACAGATGCAGATGTATCTGTATTTATAGGTGGGTTTGCTGTAAATTACTCCTCACAGGTGAATGTACACACCATCTACCAGGATACATTCACTACACTACTGCTTTACCTAAAAAATGAACTAAAGTACAGGGTTAAGGTTACTGTTTAGCTACGCAGCTCACTTTTGTACAATGCCAATTAGTGGGTAAAATCTTTCATTACCTGTTGCATTTGTCTCATAGGTCCAGTGACCAATTCAAACAACAAACTAAATGTGAAACGTGTGTGTTTGATTTTTCGCCAAACTATCACTTTAAAGACGAATTCAGACGTGGTGGGTAGTGGGCAATGTAAGCAGGGCTGCTGTTATGACTCATGGTGGGATTAATTAATAACCTGAGTCAGGGTTTAGCACCACTGAGCCCTCTTACACACATACACAGGACAATCGTGGGTTTTGTGTCATTACTTTGTGCCGTTAGCTAAGCGCTTCATCCCCATAAGCACAGTTATTAGGGCAGTGTGTGTAAGTGTATTGGAGTTTGGTTTGTAATGGGGAGGTGAATGCGTTCATTTACTGTTTATGGGTTGGAAAAACATCGTCATGCCTGCCAATTAACGTAGGAACAGATGGCTGAGTTCACGATACATCAGTGATACATCTCTCTCTCTCTCTCTCTCTCTCCATCCCTCCCTCTCTCTCTCTCTCTCTCTCTCTCTCTCTCTCTCTCTCCATCCCTCCCTCTCTCTCTCTCTCTCTCTGTTGCTTATCCATTCTATCTCAAGAACATTTTCACACACGGTTTTGCAGGAACAGAAGGGAACTGGCAAGAGAGGAGAGAGAGACAGAAAAAGAGAGAGAGAGAGAGAAACAGATAAGGGAAGCAGGGAAAAAGAAAAGCTAAGAAAAACATGACAGTCAATAAAATAAACAACGCTGCCCGAGTGCTGAGTGATCAGCCTCCAGCCACACTGAGCTAGCCAAATTACACCTGTGAGACACACACACACACACACACACTCACACATACACACACACACAAACACTGTCATGACCCAATGAAAAGAAATTGCTCTGAACAGACTGCTTCGGAGCTCTTAGCGGAAGTGAGCCATATGTTGGCAGTATGTTAAAAAAGAAGCTGCACTGACATTACACACACACACACACACACACACACACACACACACACAAAAGTGTGAGTGCTCTTATATATATCTTATACATATATTAATATATATATATATATATATAGCAAATAACATGTTAATGATGTTAGTGATGTTAATATTTATGAACTGTACACAATTCTACAGAAAACAAACTTCTGTACACATACAGTGGGATGGGATCAAGTCTCAAAGCCTGTGACACTGCAGTGTGGAATAAGTAATAAACTCACATACACTCGCTGTATTGCACCACTGAGCAGAAGTCTATTGGAGTCTACTGGAGTCAAAAATATAAAGAGAGTGAGTGTGTAGGTGTGTGTGTGTGTGTGTGTGCGTGCATGTGTGCATCAAAGTCTGTGACCATGTTAATAATGTGTGTTCATGTGTGTGATAAGCAGTTATTAAGTGCACTGTGTGTGCGTGGGTGCAGAGCACAGGTGCTCGGTCGCTCCATTTGATGCTTTGTGTGTGTGTGGAGCGCTTTATCCATGGCCCGATGCTTCTGAAAGAAGAGGAGAGAGAGAGAGAGAGAGAGAGAGAGAGAGAGAGAGAAATAGAGATAGTACACTTGTCTAACCGCCGCATTGATCTCTCGCTCACGGAGAGCACAGAGAGGGAGAGAGAGAGAGAGAGAGAGAGACGCATTAGAATGCAATATTAGACACAGGGGCTAAATGCAGGACCTGCAGAATACTTTACTGCAGGAGTGTGTGTGTGTGTGTGTGTGTGCGTGTGCATGTGGTAGGGCTGCCTGACAGTGGCGTAACTACGAGTAATGAGGGCGGAGCAATCACACTGGGGCCTGCAGCTAATGATTTATACACAATTTTACACCCTATGATAACTTAAAGGAAAGGTAATTAAAAATGAATTTTACAGTTTCCCATCTTACCCCTAATATAGGCAAGACATGTATGATATGAAGTTTCTTCTTCTATTTTGTGCTTGCGCTACAAAGCTAATGTAATAGCAATAGAAATAAGCAATAATCTAATAAGCAATAGAAACTGTGAAACCCAGAATATTTTAGGTGAAATATGCAGGATTTGAATGAGGTTAGTTTTTACATGGAAATTTTACCTCATCCAAATCTGACATGTCAGTTATATATATATATGGGAATATTTGCTAATGTCTGACAGCTTTTTTGCAACTCCTTCATTTTAAAGGGGGCAATATGTTTACTTTCTAAAGTGAATAATACTAAGAGATGGAAATACACATTCAAATGAGGTAACCCAAGGGTCTGCTTCAGATGGCAGATGTTTTATGACAAGCTAACACTCCATACGTGGACAAGACATTGCACAATAATCTGATTTTGACATAAGTAAAAGGTAAGCCTGGAAAACTCCTATGTGGTGTGAGCAATGCGGAGCATCTTGATTTTCATTTCAGCACCCATGTTGTTACACGAGCAGCCCAGCAGTGCGGCGCTGCATCAAAAGAACACCCACATAGCCTACTTTCAGGGTAAAAAAAGCAATGAAAACCAATGAGTTTAAAACAAACAAACAAATAAACATATAAAAATGCTAATTCTTCAGTTCACCTTTAGTGGACATGATTGCTCAGACAAAAATCTAGCCACTGGTAAACAAATGCAGTGTACTTTTTTAGGATCTTTTATTATGCAAAGTGGCACAACCTCCTATTTACTAAAGGGTGACTATGCTGATGTCGTACTACATTCTTATACTGCAGCAAAGTCGATAGTTAAAGTAAATGTAATGAAGTAAACTACAACGTTTTAACCTGGATGGTGCAATAGAGCAGTGGATCACACCAAAATAGACAAATTACTCATTTAAACTGAGGCAAAGGGTACAGGTATGGCTGACTGTTCAACAAAATGAGAAACAAGGGGATGACTAAAGGCTAAGTAGAAAACAAATTAGTAAGCTGATAATAATTTCATTAAAGTAAAGCAAAGGTGGACAATGGATGGTGCCAAAGAAACGAAATGAAAAGAAACATCTAACCTTTATAGGGTGTAAACTAAACAAAGATACACCCGTACCCCTGGGTGTCAGGCTACTGAGGAAAAATGTAAAGTTGCACCCAAACCTCTCACATATCATGATGGAGCGGGGGAAACCAGAGAGTTGGCAAGAGAGACAAATGAGGCTAAAGATATTATATCTGCTACTTTTTCAATATCAAGAAGCAAACCGACTATCAAACAGCTGAAACACACACAGAGCACCCCAAGACACTTCCTAGAGGGCGCTTTTGTGCATGAAAACCCTTCTCTCCTCTGAAAACAGCCACTCTGATTGGTGGACCAAGACCCATCAACCAGCACCAGTGACAGCAAGTTTGATAGTAGACAAAACAAGTAGAAAAAAAGAGAGAGAAAACATGTTCTTCCCTGACATGTAACAATGTGCATGAACATTACTTGTTAACTACATTAGTCTCATAACTCAAGTTTAACCTACAGAAGAAACTTCAGACACTAAACAAGTCTTGGCTGATCGGCTGCATTTGCGATAAGGGGGAAAATTGCAAGCTTCATTTTTTAGTGAACCATTCTTTTAATAGCGTAACAGTTAGCGTAATGCCAACATTCAGAACAGACGCAAAGCATCTCCATCAGGGCGGATTTGATGGGGTTTGAAGAGGCATAATTGCAGCAGCAGATGGCCTAAGCTTGGAAGCCCTTTTTTCTCTGAGACTATGAAAGGCAGCATGTGGGCTGGAGTAAGGCATGGAGCCTCCAGTCTCCAGAGGAACCGTAACGATGGCAAAGCTGTGATTCATACACACTTGTGTGTATCAACATAATGAGCTGATTTCATCAATGTCACCGTCCACTTTGTTAAGACATCTACCTTGTACTTCAAATATCTGGCCACTTTTTTAGAAACCCCCTTTATATGTCCACCATATAGGTAGACAGTTAAAAACCGTAGCCCATGTGCTGCCACACAGTTTATCAGCCCCTTTTTAGCTCATTCCTCACTGGTCAGTTTCTAGCCACGGAACCACAGCTAACCAGATTTTATTTGAGTGGTGGACCATCCTAAGCACAGCAGTGACAATGACAAAGTAATTTGTGTGTTGGCTGGAATGAGTGTAGCAGGCACAGCTGTACTATTTGTATACACCTCAGTGTTACCACTAGGTTAAGTGTGGTCCACCACCAAAAATATCCAGAAGCTCTGAGGTCAAAAACAGACCTTTCTGAAGGGTTACAAGATGGTAACTAACTGTACACCAGCAAGGTGGAGCTACAGTGAGTGTAACTAATGTCAGTACGCAGTATAAATTGCGTCCCTCTCTTTTAGTCAAACGACAAAAAATCTGATGGAAATGGCAAGTGAGTAAACATTATCTCCCCACATCAACTTGTATATCTGTTTTATACTAGTGTTTCATAGAAAGTTTCACAGAAAGATGTACAGTCGTTACTGAATAATAAGAGTGTGTACTGGAAAAAAGGTCTGAGGTCTTCTGATCTTCGGAAACAATCCACAATCCAAAATACAAGTTTTCATTGCAACTCCATAACACTGATGCCGACTAGTTGCGCAAGTGTTTGCCCATATGTCTCACAACCCTGCACTGAAAAAAAATTAATTAAATTAAATTACAAAACGAAATTCAACTACATTGCATCTACACTCAAGAAAGTAAAAATAAATAATAATGGATTATGTGTGCAAGAAGTAGTGTATACTAAAGTACCTATACGTAATAATTTGTTGCCTATGTATTTTATATGTAAATGTAAATCATTACATGTTACAAAAATAGGGTCCAATATGTTACATATATATGTAAATCATCAGATGTATCAACAATAATGTTTCACATGTGTGACATAAGTCATACTTTTTAAATAAAATCACACACATACACACTCGCACACTGAATTACATTAGAGAAATACACCTGCAAAGGATGTAGAAAGCATGTCAGATAGGAGTAAATCTACAGGGGAAAGGATGAGAGGATCTGGAAGGAAGACATGGATAAAGAAAGAAAGAAGAAAAAAAAAGGCAGAGTGAAGTCTGTGAGATGATGAGAAATGTGTGTTTAATTTGTAGTGAAGCTTAAAGTAAAGGCGATGAGTGAGTATGAGGTGATCTCCACACTCTAGGGCAGGATTTAGAGAGAGAGGAGGAGAGGCGGGGGGGAGAAGGAAAAAGACATGGAGAGAAAAGGGGGAGAAAGAGATTACGAAAGTGAAAAGATGACAGAAGGTAGCAATGGTGGGTCAGAAAAAAAAACGAAGAAAAAAAAGTAAGAAAAACGATCAAGGTGGAAAGTAGGGCTAGAGGACAGCAAAAGAGAAGAAAGTCGAAAAAAGGAGGAAGGACTAGCATGACGGAAGAGAACAGAGGAAGAGAAGGAATAGAAGTGAGGGAAAGAAGGGATAACAGAAAAGGGGACAGAAGAAAAGAGATGAGATGAGGAGAGAAGAGAAGAGAAAAGGTGAAAATAGGAGAGGAGAGAAGAGTTCAAGGGTAAAGGGGGATGAATGAAAGCGAAGGATGGTCACCTTGGTTAAGGTTGAGGATGTTTCTGTCCACTGCAGCAAGATTCTTACAGCAGTCAAATGAGGAAAACGACAAAATGGAGCACATCTGTTTTTATCCATGTGCTGTTCCATCCTCATAAATATTTAAGAAACCTAATTCAGTGTGTGTGTGTGTGTGTGTGTGTGTGTGTGTGAGAGAGAGTGAGTGTGTGTCTGAAGAGAAACCCTATACTGGTCTAACCAATTTCTTCAGAACTGCTCTGCTAATGTTGACCTGTAGTGGTACTGTACTACAGGAGTATACAGAATGTATGTGTGTGTGTGTGTGTGTGTGTGTGTGTGTGTGTGTGTGTGTGTGTGTGTGAGCAGCCCTTCACTCAATACAGGAATAATTAAGCATGCTGTGTGCTAATTAAAGGTCTATAAATCGGCGTGTTAGCATGTGGCTCAAGGTTAGCCACCTGTAAAGTACCACCGATAGAGATAAAGCTTTTATCGCTCAGTCTATTGAGTTACACACTTTATATTAACGCAGCACTGGCAGAGAGACCATCTCTCTCTCTCTCTCTCCATCCCTTACCCTCTCTACCTTGGCTTTCTATTTTCTCTCTTGCTCATGCTCCCTTTCTGTCTCCTTTCTTTTCTCTTCCTTTCTCTGTATGTGGATCTGCGTCTGTGTGCAGTTTCCCAAGGACTGTGTGATTTAATTCACATACATACGCAAACATACAAAACCACATTCACATCCCAGCTCAGCAAAACAGTGTCACACACACTCAGCTCGTAAGTACAAGCACATTCAAACACCTACAGAAACAGAGAGAGAGAGAGAGAGAGAGAGAGAGAGAGAGAGAGACGGCTGAAAGAAAGACAGGGAGGAAAAGGAGGAAGAGCAGGAATGAAAAACTAAACGCGGCACTTTTACAGTGATTTGCACTTTTTTTGTTTTGTTTTGTTTTGTTTTGTTTTTCCAGAAGGTTGCGAAAGCAGCTGAATGTGGGTTACAGACAAGTATGAGAGTTTGGAGATAAACAAATCGATACAATCGACTAACGAGAGCTTTGTTAAGAACAGCTAACGGGGCTGTAGACCTTCAGGCAAAAAAAGCTCCATCTCTCTCTTTCTCTCTCTCTCTCTCTTTCTCTTTCTCTAGGGTATACACACAGCAGATATTAAACACTGCCTGCAAACAGTAATCTGCTTCATTCTGCTCTAATAATTATTAGGAAAGAAACAATGTAGCTATGTTCACTCTTTTAGTGCTAAGCAGGCACTAAGGTGAAAACATTCGGGTAAACAAAGCCAGAGTTGACAGTCTTTCCTTCATTTTGGGTTTAATTATGAGACACTACCTTTATAATAAATGTTCTGTATTTAAAAAATGATGTTTCTGTAGTTGAGTTATCTAAGGATTATTGTGGCAATTAATCAAATAAGGTTTTAAAAAAGGGGCACAAAAAATGGGTTTAATGGTAAAAAATAGGCATTATATTTTATTTGAAAACAAATAAACAGAAGTATCACACAACAGCACAGATAGATGGCCAGAAAGACTGTTAGATAGCTATAGATATACTGATGATTAGAGGAGTCTACATCTTTTGCTAATGGGCCAATCAGAATTAGTCTCCTTATACCCTCAGCCAACCAGGAGAGTATTGATTGTTTGTCCTGCCCACTTTGTTCTCACAGCTTTGAGTGTTTCTCCTGCCAGAAGTCGGCACTTGTGTTAGTCGATATGTGTGAATCTCTGGAGAGAGAGAGAGAGAGAGAGAGAGAGACTACTCAGAAAGAGAGCAAATGACAGAAAGTTGGGTGTATGTCATGGGCCTTCACTGATAAATGTGGGGACACCCTGGACAAGAGAGAGAAAAGAAAGAGAGAGAGAAAGAAAGAAAGAAAGAAAGAAAGAAAGAGAGATTGATAGAGTGATTAGACAGATGTGTTAAGCTGATCTAAATGTCAGAAGTGATTACTGCCCTTAGTATGAGATGAAACTCTGCAGGTGCGCCCACACACACAGACACACACACACACACACACACACTTACACACACACAGTCTGCAGGGGCAACTTGAGAAGTAGCTCCATGACGACAGATGTGTTCTGTCACCCTTTAAATTGAATAATGTTAAGTGCCTCTGCTCAATTACTGACTCTCCAGCAGCTACAGGCAGTGTGTGTGTGTGTGTGTGTGTGTGTGTGAGAGAGAGGTCAGGGTAGACAATGCCATGATGGCAATGCTGACTGTGGCTAAAGCAAACAAGTGTAGAAAAATTAAATAGCTCTATGTTACGGCTCACAAAGTGTTTGTGGAAACATGGAAAAATTTAATGAGAAATAATCACCTTCAAAATCATAATAATTGTTCAAATATGTGGTTATTATTCATATTTAGTGGTAAATGGAGTCATGTAACACAGCTCTGGTTGTTTTTATTGGCCTAGTTTTTATAGCATGGAACATTCTGAATGGCTGCCAGCTTGTGGCGGTTTCTTAAGTCGCTGGAGTAGTGGTTTTGCCTCATCGTGTGTTTGTGTGTGAGTGTGTGTGTGTGTGTGCACGCGCGCGTATGTGTGTTAGAGTTTAATACATATGAAACATAGTATTACATATAGATACTTAACACACATGTCTCACACATCTGAATTAGGTATGATTCTCACTTTTAGGTATATTCTCACTTTAAATGTGTGTGTGTGTGTGTGTGTGTTTTAAGAAAGAATGGAAAGATTTTGCTCTTTTTTGGGGATATTTTACTTCTCGCACTTTTCACCCTATTCTCATGTGTGTGTGTGTGTGTGTGTGTGTGTGTGTGTGTGTGTGTGTGTAGTTCTGTGACAGGGTTTTTGTATAACGAGGGTAGCTTTTGCCCCTTAGTGCACTTTCTTTCTTGGTAAACATCAATTATATCTGTGCGCTCATGCACACAACAGTTCTGTATTTTTTTCATAGTGTCTCTGGATAGCCTCATAGTTCACAATATTATAATAATACTTTAATCCACTTTAGTGTGTGTTAAAACACTGCTCAAAAACTACTCTGTACTGTGGAAAAACAAAAAGTGGTTTAAATTTACATGATTCAAAAATGTCATTTGGTTACAGATCAAGCACGTGCAGAGGGGGTTTGGTTTTGTTCCGTTCTGACAACCTTTTTCAATTACGCCCCTCCCTCTGCCAACAAAATTCACCCACCCTGCCCTCCTTCCCTTATGTGATCACCTGCCCTTCTAAAGGTCTCTGCACGGCCTCATTAACAGACAAATAAAATGTTACATCAACACAGTTCTTGCCAAAAGTGAGAAAACTGGAAGGCAGCTGTTGTGTTGATGTAACAATTGTAATCGTGCGGAAATTATATACACAACTGCATACTTTTTTCCCTGTTTTAGGTCTTAAAGAGTTTTTAACCTCTTAAAAAATCAACCTCTTAAAACATCTCTAATGTTTACTAGTATTATTGTTATTATTATTGTTATTATTATTATTATTATTATTATTATTATTATTATTGCATAAATTCAAATAAACATTGTAACAGTATAAATTTCAGTATTTAAATTGGTGGAATGAATGACCTCACTGTATGTGTGTGTGTGTGAGTGTGTGTGTGTGTGTGTGTGTGAGAAAGTGTGTAAAGGATCTAGACAATGTTTCACTGTATAAAGTGTAAAGGAAATCATATAAAACATTTTTTTCTCCTGGAAATGTGTGGTTTAACAGTACAACTCATCCTCATTTATTTTGCATGCACGCCCCTGGCTCTTTGTACTTGTGTGTGTGTGTGTGTGTGTGTGTGTGCGTGTGTGTGTGAATATATATGGTGGATACTGCTGAGTTTGAGTCAAACCAAACTCAGTGGTGGCTGACAGTTTTAGGACACTGACATTTTATACACTCTCTCAAACTCACCCACCAACACACACACACACACACACCCCGGAAGGTTTTTGACCTTTTCACACGAAGGTTCTCACTAACAGTTCTGGATGGCCCCCTGCCTCACTGGCGGCATGTGTGTGTGTGTGTGTGTGTGTGTGTGTGTGTGTGTGTTCCATACATTTTCAAAACAAAAAGGTTCTGACTTTGCAGTAAAACCAGAGAAAAACAGAAAGGAAGCTATGGGAGCAACAAAACATCCCTGATATTGACAAAAACTCCAGGTTTCATTATATGAACATGATTCTATTATTATTTTATTTTACTAAATTTGGATTTGGAAACTTTCCTAAAGGAGAAAAAAACTTTAGGAAAATTATTATAACCCATAGATTCTTTTTAGTGTTTGTATACATTGTGTGTGTGTGTGTGTGTGTGTGTGTGTGTTGTTAAGCAGCTGTTTGTCTCTGTAGATGTCCTCATGACTCCAGTTGATTATGCATGCTGTCCCTTTTGCTGAAAGCCGCTCTTCTGTAATTAGATTTGAACTATTAGGATCCTCTCATCTCTGAAGAAAAAAAGGATGCCCCTCTCTCTCTCTCTCTCCCTCTGTGTATGTGTGTGTGTGTATTTGTGTGTGACCGTGTTTGTGTGTGTGTGTGTGTGTGAGCATCTGTGTTTTTGTCATTCAAAATACTTGTAGTGCATTTGTCAATTTCAAATGTCCACACATAATGTCTTTGTACTTTGTACTTACAAATAAAATTCTACATTTCTTTTATTAGTGGAGTTCTACGCTAGAAACTTGTGTTGTCCTGCCACCTTTGTCAAGTGACCACTGGCTTCTGTTGCTGGGAATTTTAGGAATCTTTGTCATTTTTATCATGATCGCTACTTGTTGTGTGAAATCAATGGCAGCGTGTTTTATTATTAGACCAGGTGCAATTAGCATGAGACATTTTCAATTTTATTTTTGCAGCATAAATATGGACTTTTAGCTTTTACAAATGCAATTGTCAAAAAGTTTAGTTTTTACTTATCTTGGTTCATACAAAGTTAAAAGACATCACGTGTGTAATTTTGAAGTGGGTTTCTAAATGGCAGAAGTGGCTAAATACTTGTTTATCCATGTAAAAACTGATAAAAGTGTAAAAATGATTTAAAAAAACTGTAAACAGTAATACTGCTTAACACACCAGCCAGGATAAGAGAAGCACAATTATAACAGCATGTAGTGATGAACTCTCATCTCAGTGGGGTTCAAGTGTCAAGCGCACACACACACACACACACACACACACACACACACACACACACACACACACACACACACACACACACACACA
>JBBPCZ010000136.1:28820040-28832540 GCA_037974445.1 Brycinus macrolepidotus | reverse complement strand
GTTGTTCTTTGTGTGCTTGCGAAAGGAAAAATTGAGGGGAACATAGAAAAATTTCAGTTGTTGAGCTCTGCAGTGTGTATCTGTTGATGTGTGTGTGTGTTTTTGTGTGTGTGTGTGTGTGTGTGTGTGTGTGCATGTGTGTGTGTGTGTAATGAAGGACAGCTGTTTCTTTGCTTTGCACATATGTGACGAATTACAATCCAGTATTGGCTGTGAGTTATGATGGGGCAACGGTCCCAACTCTCATCCCTTGTATTACTTTCCATATATAGGGCCTCACCATGGAGCTTGTCCAGTGGGCTCAGGGTTGTCTAGGTGTCATGGTGCAGTTTGTCTACAGGCCCATCTTTTTCTCTTTAGACTAAGCCTCATAGTGCTGCTCATCCTCAAGGATGGCAGGGAAGTAATTTTAGACTTAGTCTAATGGTGTAGCTCGATCACATGTCTTTAGACCAAGACTCAGCTCATCCACAGGGCTGCTACCCCATTTTAAACTGGGCTTAAGGCTGCATCTCCTCCACTGAACTTCCAAGCTCACTTTAGACTGAGCCTCTTAGTGTAGTTCATCCACAGGGCTGCCTAGCCCACTTTAGGCTGGGCCTTATTGCGCAGCTCTTCAATAGGGCTTCTTAACCCACTTTAGAATAAGCCTCATGTTACAACTCATCCACAGGGCTGCTTTACACACTTTAGACTGTGCCTAATGATGCAGTTCATCCACAGAGCTCCTTGTAGACAAAGCTTCATGGTGCAGCTCGGTCACAAGGCTGTCCTGGCATGAAATGGGACTAAATGCCTCCTGATCAGAGAGTAGCAAACCACTGAGATGATTAAAAGAAAAAGCAAGGAAATTAATTAGGCTATTAATTGATTTGTAATTGGTGTTCCTGTGCAGTTTGAACTCTGTTTCATACTGTGGACAATGGCTCCAGGGCAGCATGCTGTGGACAATGTGGGAATTCAAAAGCTCAGCATGATTTATCTTTTAAAAGTGAGACAGAGACAGGAAATGAGATAGAGGACAGGAAAGATGTGGATAGGACAAAAAAGGAAGAGAGAGAGAGACAGAAATCGAGAAACTGAGGATGCCATATTAGGCCATGAAGCATGGAAATTTCAACAATAAGTGGGAAGCAGGTGTGTTTCTTTAACTGCACACACACACACACACACATGACACAGACACAAATATGATCATGTACAGTGAGCGACTACTTGCCATTTGGATTTGGGACAGAGGGAGAGAGAGCATGGGGAAAAAGAAGTGAGAGAAGGAGAGAGAGCAGAGATAGGTAAGAGGTGAGAGAGAGAGAAAAAGGAGTGAGAGACAAGAAAAAAGAGGTGATGACAAGGAGAACATAGGAAGAGAAAGTGAGAGAGTGTGGGACAAAGGGAAAGAGAGAGTTAGCATGAGAGGAGAAAAGTGAAATGGAGAGTCAGACATGGAAGAAAACTTCAACAAATCATATGTAAAAGCATATGTAAAAAGTGTTTCTCTCTCTCTCCCTCTCTCTGGATTATAAATATTGTTGATTGGCAGGTCTGGCAGGATGGTAATTGAAGCGGTTTTGGGGGTGAAGGGGGCGGGTCAGTCTCCGTGGTGATAATGAGGCCGGTTCCCACGCGCACACGCACACACACTCACTTTGCCGCGGTCCACCATTCCGGCTGTAATTATGGGTTGTTTTCTCTTTGAGAACATAATCGCCACGGAGAGATGCAATTAGCTGACAACTGATTCTGCCCCCACACCCCAACCTACCGGAAAAAGAAACGGAATTAAATAAAAAATAAAACAAAGAGGATCAGAGTCAGACGTTCGAGGAGAAGGAGGATTCAGTGGCTGAACGTGAGACCTAATTACACTCGTTTATTCTCTTTCTGTACTTCATTCTTTCACTTTGTGTCTTTTGTTATTTTTAAAACAGGAGAGGAAGTAAACGACTGGCAATTTTGATGGATACACAGATGCAAGTGGCTACAGGTATATACACACTCGTTTTCACACACACTTCTATCCACATCACACACAGACTCACACATTCTCAGACACACAAAAGTACAATAACTGGATCTCTCCTTCATACCTTTTCACTTTTCTGTCATTTCTTTTTTCCAAAAAAAGAGGGGAGGTAAATAAATAGAAATGGAATGAGTAGTTAAATGGCTGAAAAGTTTGGAGTCACTGTTTTCAAAAAGAATAAAAATGATACTGATACATATTTAAAATTATTCTACTGTATTAACACTGCTTAGCAGCTTTATGGGTTTAAGTAATATGTAAACTTGAAGAAATGTTAGACGTGTTTAAAAGTGAATTCAGACTGAGAAAGCTGTGAAAGAGAAACAATACAATTATAGTCCAGAACACCTTGTATTTATAAATGGTGATCAAATCTCAAGCAGATAGCTCATCAAGAAATGAATGTAAACAATAAACTACAGTATCCATTAATATCTTCATCCGGTTATAATTATCTCTCTTGTAGTATTTCATTCACTCACTCACACACACGCACACACACACACACACAGACACGCACTTTCAGACTCACAAAGGCAAAAGTCTCTGGTCAGTCCTTTGTATATTCACTGTTAATTCTTTTTGCTAATATAATACAATAGCTCTCATGCAGCCCCTGTCTCTCTCACTCTCAGTCTCACTCTCTTTTCACCCTCCCTCCCTCACATACACATTCTCTCTTTTTTTTTTTACATTCTCTCTCCTTCAGATGGGTTTTGATGTAATCTCAGGCTGCTTCGTTAGCACTTAATTTGCATATTTGTGTCATTTTTTTTCCTTTTGCTTGCCCTCCCAGGAAAACATTGACACTAGAAAACTGCACAAACCACACACACACACACACACACACACACACACACTAGATGTCTGTCTCCTCAAGTTACCTTGTTCCTAAAACTCTGACTGCCAAACTTCAGACTTTCAGTTTCTTGTCTTTCTGCTGTCATCTTTCAGTAATCAGCCACTTCAGTTCACTCAAGTTTACAGTTACATACACACACACATTAGTGTGAACTGTGGCGTGTTTTGTGTTTCAATAGTGTTCGGCTTCTCTGGTCTCTTTTACCATTCCTAATAAAAGCTTTTTCCGATAGATTTTTTTAATGTTATATATTACATGTCTACATTACAAGTATGCAGACACCCCTTCTTATGAGTGAATCCTATACTGAATAAAGTCTAAAAAAAAATCACAATCCTGACACTTTAGAATAAAAGTCTAGTTATTTGAGTGTGGGAGTGTTGATAGCACAAGTCCTGCCACCTCTCCAACCACCTTACTCTTAAAGAATGCATCCAGAGGCCTAGTTTTATCAATATTAATTTCTATGAAGGATGGCAAATGAGAGGCCCCACAGACACACAGTTTTACATTTCCATAAACCGTTCATTTTTCAAATTTCTGAATACTGTATTGAAATGACTACATCATTGTCCTACAACGACTAAATGTTTTCATCATCCTAGTGGGGTTAGGTTTATTAAAACTACACACATGCACACACACACACACACACACACACACACACAAACACACACACACACACACTTGTGTGCACCACAGTAACAGGATGTGTGCAGCCCACGTTGAGCTTTCTTTTCTCTTTAATATTTTTTTTCTTACAAAAGGCCTGTCTGTCAATCACCTGGTTGCTGCCGGTAACCTACAGTAGGCTGCCGTGGTGACGGCCACTGTGGCGACAGCCACTGTGGTGACGGTTGCCGGATGCGGCTCTGACAATTTACTGTTAACAGAATCCCAAATGAGGTGTAGAGGTTTCTATTTTAAGAGCTTTCATTTATTAAAGAACCCCCCTCCTCTCACTTCCTCTTTTTTCCACTTCTCATTTGTCCACTTTCTTTCTCCCTCCTTCTCCTTCTCTCTCTCTCTCCCTCTCTCTTTGTTGTTCTGTAGCCACAGGGCTGCATTTAATGACCCTCCATGGTCACAGATCCTAACCAGCATCAACTCTGCACCTTCATCACAATCTCTCTCTGATTTTCTCTCTCTCTCTCTCTCTCTCTCTCTCTCTCTCTCACTCTCTCTCTCTCTCTCCTTCCTCTAATTGGTAAAGTGAATAGAGAAGCTCACAGGCAGAACATCAGTCAGCCACAGTCTTGAAATCTTTGCCCTTTTTCTTTTTCCCTCCTTCCAGCTCTGTCTCTTTCTCTTTATTTTCTTCCCTTTCTCTTTATCCATCCGTTTACCTTCTTTCCCTTTTCCATTCCTCCACTTTTCTCTCTCTATCCTTCCATCCCTCCACCTTTTATTCCCTCTCCTTGTGTCCACCCCACTGTGTACATATCCCTCTCTTTATTTCTGCACCATCTTCTATCCATAATCTCTCCCTAATTCCCATTTCTCTTGCTCACCTTTCAGCCTCTCCTTTCTCGTTCTCTCCATTCATCTTCTTTCTCTCTCTGTCTGTCTCTTCACTTCCTTTTCTTTTTCCCTCTCTCTATCCCCTTACTCTTTTTTCTACATCCCTCCAACTACCTTTCTTTCAATTCTTCACCATCTGTCAACCTCAACATAATTTTCCTTTTCGCATTGAATAAGTGTTGGTTTCTACTTATCATGTATATTCTGCATGTGTTAGCATGCAAATGTGTGTGTGCATGTGTGTGTGTGTGTGTGTGTGTGAAACTGCAAAAATATACAAATGTACATGCAGAAAAGAACAAAAGAACATCACTTTCTATTGTCTTGGAATTAAGAGACCGCAAATAGAAAAATAGAGAAAGAGAGAGAAACAGAGAGAGATGCAAAAAGAGTGTGTCCTACCTCTGTATGGTCCCAGAGAGATCACTGGCATCCTGTCTGTGGATGAAAGAGAGAAAAAGTGAACGTTAGCCGAGAGAAAGTTATGAAAATGAAAAACAGAGCCGCTTTGGTTAGTTAGTCTCAAGGGGGCATGCTAATTTGCATGTTTGAGTTCTGTGATGCGTTGAAAAGGGTGTGTGTTCTCATGCATGGCCCCAGCTGCAGGTGCATCTATGGCCTGCAAGATAACATTCACTACAACACGGTCTACATCACACACACACGCACACACACACACACACACACACACACTTCTAGAGGAGAAACACTTCTACAGGAAGAACAGACATATGGAGTGTCACGAGTCAGTAAGCATGAGAGAGAGAAAGCAAAAATAGCGAGAAATGGAGAGACAGATATAGGAAAAAGAGAAAGAGACACAGAGAGGGAGGAAAAAGAACAAAAGAGCAAAAGGATACAATGGAGAAATAGTTGGGGGAGAAATAACATTCACATTCATCATTTTTGAAAAATTTCCCAAACACACACCAGACTGACTGAGCAAGACTCCATAAGCAGTAGTGCATGTGTGAGTGTGTGTGTATGCGGGTGTGTTGGGATCAGCATCAGCTGTGTGTGTGACTGTATCAACTGCCTAAGGGAAGAAAATCAGCTAAACGGGAGAGAGAGAGAGAGAGAGAGAAAGAGAGAGAGAAAGAGAGAGAAGGATGAAATGAAAGAGAGACAGATAGCTACGTTTTAAAATACAGTGACAAAAGAGAGAGAGAGAAAGAAATCAACCAGAAAGTGGGAAAGTCTATATAGACAGAGAAAGAGAGCAAGAGAAAGTGTGAAAGAGAAAGAGAATGACAAATCTGGTCTGCTCTGGTTGCTTAGAGCAGAGGGAGGGAGAGAAAAAGAGAAATCAGTCTGGTACTATGTAATATCACAGAAAGAAAGGGAGCGAGAGGGAGAGAAGAAATCAATCTATTACATAAAAAGAGTGAGGGAGAATGAAATAAGTCTGGTCCTTTATTAAAACAGAGTGAGTGACGGGGAAAGAGAGTAACAGTTCTGATGGGCCATAAAAACATCAACATCAGTTTAACATTAAAAACCTAGAATGAGAGAAAAACAGAACACCAGGTAAGCTCTTCTTCACAGGACACTGTTAATCGTTTTACTGTTTTATTTCACTCTTTTCCTTCTGTGTGTGTGTGTGTGTGTGTGTGTGTTTGTGTGTGTTTGTTTGCATGTAAATAAATTGTTCCCTAGTCAAACGCTTGCCACAGCGATTCTGACAGCTCCAAAAACGAAAAAAAAAGAACATCACTGGTTAACGTCAGCCATTCGCTTATTAATAATGACCTCTTCTTCTCTTCACAGATGAAACACAAGAGAGAGAGAGGTGGGAGAGATGAAAAATGATGGCATATGCTGAGTCTGGCACACACACATACACACATTCGGCCCCGATGGAGGCTGGGATTCACTTTGCATTTCAAAGAACCACAGTAAGACCACTGTCCACTACTACAAACACACACGCTAACAAAGGAAATGATGAATTATGAAAAAGCACGGACACACTCACTCATGCACACAGGGCATGAGGTTATACATCCTATGTACACATCCTGCATAATAAATAGTAAACGTAAGTACCAATATGTAATAATCACATCTCATATCAATGGTCTGGACTCCCACAGGACCACCACTGAGCAGATATTATTTAGGCGGTGGATCACAGTAGTGGAATATCACACACAGCAGTGCTGCTGGACTTTTTAAACTCCTCAGTGTCACTGCTGGACTAGACTAGAGAACAGACCATGAAACAAAAATATCCAGCCAACAATGTCCTGTGGGCAGAAACGGACCAATGATGAAGGACTAGAGAGTGACTAATACAAACTGTGAAGCATCAGAACAACTATTGTCAATAACTTCACATCTTTAAGGTGGACCAACAGGTTAGATGTGTCAAATAGAGTGGACACATGTCTGTGTGTAAACCACTCTGTGCAGTGCACACAAGTCAGAAACACACACACACATACACACACACACACACACACACACACACACACACACACACACACAGGCACACAAAGCCAGAGGTGAGAATATGGAGAGTAGCCACTTGCCGGTATAATGAGGCAGCTTCTGTTTCTGCCTGACTAATAGATATACGCACACACACACACACACACGGTCAGTAACAGTGTGATAAATACGCTGTTGGGCTGTCAGTTAGTAGACAGTTGGTGTGAACAGCGCTGCTGGAGAATAAAGGCAGGTGGTCTTTTCCATTCTTCACTTCTTCTATTTATTTATTTATAAATTTATTATGAATATCACTAATATGCTCTGCAAATACAATTGGCCAAGACATGTTCGATGCATTAAATTTGCTTCTTTAGTTGTGTAATGGGCCTCAGAAGCTGAGTATTGTGCAAAATGCAAATCATCACACATTCGCCTAAAACTGTAATGAATTATTCACTTATCTCAAACTTATATGGTTTCTGACACCGTATGACATGCTGTGAAACTCATGTTCTGCCCCAGTCAACTGTCAGTGCTATTATTGTGAAATGGAAGCATCTGGGTGCTCGGACATGAAGTCGTAGACAATGCACAGAGAGTCTGACGAGCGCTGAAGCATGTAGCACATAAAAATGACCTATTCTATGTTGCATCACTCACTATGCTTCACTATATTTCTAAACTGCATGGTAGGAGCCGAACAAAATGAGTTTACACGGCCGAGCAACTGCACACAAGCCCAAGATCACTATGTGCAATGCCACTTGTCAGCTGGAGTGGTGTAAAGCACTGGCAATGGACTCTAGGGCAGTGGAAAAGTGTTATCTGGTGTGATCATTCACACCTAACTATCTTGCCCCACTTGCACAAAGAACTGCACTGTACTGTGATTTTTTTTTTCATTACAAATAAAGTGATCCGTATTTGAGCCGTACCCGTACTGTCACGGCCTTGTCAGAGCCATTGTTTTTTTTTACTTTCTGCACACATAAAACAGCAACGGAGCTACAAACAACTAGGAAGTCGACGAAGTACAAGCACTACGATCTATTCAGGCTGAAGATAAATTTGAGTGGGAGTCTAACACTGTGAGAAATGCAAAGGTACCAGGACATCACTAACAGGTTAGCTGGGTAGTTATTCATCGTACAGCTAAACAATTGAGAGAAAAAAAGAAAAAACTCAAATAAGACTATAAAACAGTAAAAGACCACAATAGCAAAAGTTGCTCTGACAGAAAGCCTGCAGGTGCGACTCCATCGATGCGGTTTTGGAACAAGGACCAGCCATAAACTGCCAATGCGTCAGCAACACAGTTTCCACGCTGAGATACAATGGAAAATCTAGCCATGCTACATCTTCCATGCCATTGCGGTACGGTTTAGAAACAGTGCGATTCCTGTATAACTATGGAAAAGTGCCTTAAGGTGGTTGGATGCCAAGTTTGGTGAAGAAGAGATAATGGTCTGGATCTGTTTGGACCACTTAATTGCAGTGAGGGGTCATGCTAATGCTGCAGCACACAAAGACATTTTAGATACTTACATGATTCCACCTTTGTGACATCCTACTCCAGCATGACTGTGTGCTTGTGCCAGAAATGAGGTTCATAAAGACATGGTTTGATAAGTTCTGTGTGGAGGAAATCCAGTGGCCAGAACTCAACCTAACTGAATGTCTTCTACAAGCCAGGCCTTGTTTTTTGCCATGCAGTGTATGCATGTGCATACATGGGTTTGTGTGTGTCTTTTGTGACTGTGAGCATATCTACAAGTATGTTTTTCCTCATAAGAGGGAGACTAAGAGTGTATTTACTAGCCAGCTGACTGTTCAGCATCAACATACTCTTCCAGCTAATAAATTCCTTTTAGGATTGCTGCTACTGTTTATTGGCAATGTGAGATAATTTGGTCCATATTCATAGATAACAGCATGTCATACAGTGTCAGAAACATGATAAGCAATTTTCATAGAGATTACCGAACAACTCCAGATGGCAGTTTGTACCATGCTTATTGATAGAGTAATAGACTCTACTTGTTCCACTACTAGCTACTAGGCCTGTCATGATAAATAAATTTTAGCTGACAATTAACTTCCATATATATTATTGTGACTATTGAATTGTCTTTTTGGTAATTGTATGCAACTATTAGTGTACTAGCCAAAGTGGCTGATTACCTGTTAATGCTCTGCAGCTCCCAACTGACGACAGACACGGATAAACAAATGCTACTTACCGCTGCCCTCTAAAGGTGTTCTAGAAAGTCAGCTTTCCTTTATTTACATGCATTTGCCTCAGCTCAATAGACGAAAACACCCTCAGCTCGAGTTCTGGTTGTTGTGATGTTAGCATATGATTGTGAAAGGTAAAAACTGGAAAATAATTTGGTAGATCAATGCTGTCTGTTTAAAATCACACCTTCAGGGTGAAGAACAGAATGCTAATTGTGATCCAGCTGTTTTCAGTAACTTGCACAAGGCTCTGAATCTGGTTAGGCGGTGATAATGTAAATGGGTCACTTAATGCAGCGTGTTTTTAACAATTTTCATTTTTAAAAAAAAGAAAAGAAAAAAAAAAGCTCAATGCAAAGCCTGGCAAAGTGGGATACACACATTAGAGCAGTCGTCCTCGAGCTACACACTCTGTCAACCCAATCCACTTTCACTCTGCCTCGTTACACACCTCCCATTTTTCAAACAGACAGACAGAGATGGGGGGGGGGGTAGAGAGAGAAGAAGGGAGAGAGAGAGTGTAAAGGAAGTACAAGGATAGGCCTCATTTGACGAGAACTGCTTAAAGGATGAATTTACTCATCTACACAAAAAACTCTCTTACACACACACACACGCACACACACACACACACTAGAGATTACTTACCCAGTGTTACATAACCTTAAGAAATAGAGAACAGAGAACAAGCTCATTCATCATTCTCTCTCTCTCTCTCTCTCTCTCTCTCTCTCTCTCTCTCTCTCTCTCTCTTTCTTTCTTGCTCTTTCAAGTAAGCTCCATTACTCATCACCCCCACAGACAAAAGTTTATGAGGCATCATAATCCTAAATATTACAGTTTTTCTTTAAATAACAAATCACACAGCATGCATGTGTGTGTGCATGTGAAAGAGAAACACTTAGAGGAACATTTTAGCCAACAGTTACTTTACAATATTGAAAAGTTGAAAAAAAAACACATTGTATAGGAAATGTAACTCTGTATGATTTATCTACTCCCTGCTCTTTGAGGGTCTCTCATTTACTGCCTATAACGGAACCCACCCTCAGTGATAAAAACTATGCATCTGGGGACTTTCCCAGTCAAGAGGGCAAGAAAGGGCGGGACTTATGACAAAGATAATGATGCTCGTATTTTGTTGTTGTTGTTTTATGAAATTGCTTATAATTTCTAGAGATTTTCTTAGCTACTAGTTCTGTGTGGAGGATATCTGAGCCCTGGCCTCAACCTAACTGAAAACTTTTAGGATGAATCTAAACGTCGACTGCAAGCCAGGCCTTGTTTTTAGCCATGCAGTGTATGTGTGTGCATATGTGGGTTTGTGTGTTACTTTTGTAAGAGTGTGCTTTTCTACAATTATGTTTTCCTTTATCAAAAAGAGAGAGATTGAATTTCTAGCCAGTTTACTGTTCAGCACTAACAGACTATTCCAGGTAATAAATTCCCTTCAGGATTGCTGTTACTGCTTACGGCACTTTAATTTGCCAAACTAATCTGTATACTAAAAAGTTTTCGCGCTGTAAAAGACATGTAGGCTATCAAAACTCCAGTCCAGTCTTGATCTCAGAATCAAAACTCCTGACAAACCTAAAAATGTGTGAAGATGACAATCTTCTGCTAATAAAAAATCTTTTAGCCAAAACAATTGCATTATGTAAAAAAGAATCATGCTCACTGATGTTTATTTACACTAGTAATTAATTATGCTAATTGTTGTTTCAGAATTACTGCCTCCATTATTAGCCATGCAAATGTATCGGGTCAAGCTATTCTGGTAGAATGAGTATTACAGTTTCTCTGCATAAACAAAATAATACATAATGTCATATACTCATGCTAACTGGTGTCTATTAGCTTTCATTTACTGTTAGATATATTAGCATGTTGGGTCAGGTTATTCTGGTAAAATGTAGATGAGCAGTCAGAAATACAGTGGAAATAGCACAGTGTTTATTAAAAATATTTTTGTTTTGTATCTATAATGTATTCTTCAATACACTCATAAGTGTATTGTGTGTGTGTGTGTGTGTGTGTGTGTGTGTGTGTGTGTGTGTGTGTGTCACCCGGTGGACAGATGTGGCCCAGCAGATGTTGTACATCCTCTACCATGTCTCCCTCTATACAGACACACACACACACACACAACCACACAATCCACCTATGAGTGTACACACAGCAGTGCATTACCTGATGGCAGGAGGCTGGGGGACTGCCAAAACGCTATCCTGCCAAATAAAGATTCTGCCAAAAGTCGACACTGCCAAATAATGACCCGCCAGAATAACACCACAATTCTCCCGCTGACACTGAACCTGACATCAGGAAGAATCTCTAACGCATACATACACACACTGGAGCTGCAAAATATAGACAAAAACCAAGTATTGTGCTTATACTGCTACATATTTCAATTGTAACACACCTTGCACTATATAACAATAACACTAATGAATGTGGTTAAAGATTGGACTGTGATATTCAGACCAAACCATACCACTTTTTAGACATCTCCAGTTACACCCACTTGCTAGGACTTCCCTATCACACAGTACCACTTATTGTGGGAGGGTAAGGGCAAGCATGTGCTTTGCGTGAAGCAGCCACTGTGTCTTTTCGAACTTCCACTAATGCAATTTTATTGGACAGCATAACGAGCTTGGAGGAAAACACTGACTGCCAGTTTTGTAACGTCAGCTAACAGACGCTCGTGCTGGCTAGCATCGTGCTGAGTGATAGGGGGGAGAGGGAAGGCCATCCTAACCGAAGCCAACTGTGCTCTCTTGGACTCCCAGCCATGGATAACTGAGGACTCTCCGAACTCGCGATCTCCTGCTGATAAGGCCAATGCTTAGACAGGTGCTGCTTTCTAATGCTGCTTTCACGTCACGTCAGAAATACTGTCGGTACAAGATGAGTGCACATGAATGCCACCCCAGTGTCAAAATTACGAGTGTGAAACCTGACTTTCCAAGTTGAGGGTGTTTTCACAAATGAAGCAATGAAGCTGCAGATATTTGTAATGTAAACTGTGGGCACTGGTGCCTAAAGTGTTCCTACTCTCATACTCTCTACCCCACGGCAAGAAAACTGATATGAGCATGCGATGCTCCTAACTGAATAAAAACATTACTCATCTGATACGTGTTACTCCCAGCACATTCAGTTTGTTTCTGAAAGACCAAAGTGTGAGAACATGAAGCCAGCATTCACACCCACAGAACCACTCATCTGGAGCTGTGATTGGTCAGGATGCTCATGACACAGTATTCATTAAAGGGTTCATTTGCATATTGCAGCCTTTTGTAAGAATCACAATGAAAATTAACAAAATATGTGCATCTACTACGTGCAATACTGTGCAATGTTCTTACCAGGTGCTAAAACATTATCATGTGCAATATCATACGTTGTTCTTTAAATGAG
>JBBPCZ010000136.1:28803586-28817076 GCA_037974445.1 Brycinus macrolepidotus | reverse complement strand
GAAGATATTAAACAAGCCAGCCATAATTGCTGGTTAATAGATCTGTGTGTGTGTGTGTGTGTGTGTGTGTGTGTGTGGGTGTGTGTGTGTGTGTGACAGTCTGCGTTACATTTGATATAATTAAGTAAAAAATCACAGAAGCCATGCCTATAAGCCATGTGTGTCGCTGCTGAGATGTAGAAAGTTTACTGTGTTTGTGTGTGTGTGTGTGTGTGTGTGTGTGTGTGTGTGTGTGTGTGTGTGTGGCACGAGGCGCTGGAGATACGCTGGAGTTGGAGAAAAATGAGGATAATAAAGAGAACAGATAGGGATGAGAAAGCAGAGGAAGCATAAAACAGAACATAATGAAATCGACATGCAGAGAGATAGAGAAAGACAGAGAGAGAGAGAGAGGGAGAGATGCACCGGTTTACAGACAAAAATACACACGCACACGCACACACGCACAGACATACACACACGTACACACACACTGCATATAAATATATAATCCCACATACATGAACACGCATACATGTACAGATACACACTCACACACACAAAGAGAGAAACTGAGGCTTGACAGCAGAGCGTTCTACAGATGCCACCCTAGTACCACATTAAGACAGCGTAACCACGGAAACAGATTAGAGAGAAAGATAGAATGGAACTAAAAGTGTAAAAATATGGTGGGCTAGCCTGTCTGTGTGTGTGTGTGTGTGTGTGTGTGTGTTTGTGTGTGTGATTTGCTCATTAGCGCTTAGAGGCGACAGGAAGCAGACACACTCTCCTTCCTGTGAAACTAAAAAAAAGGAAAGAGCGAGAGTTTCCAAAATCGTTCTACAAAAATAACACACACACGGAAAACTTTCTTTTCTCAGTATTGAAAAGTAGAAGTGAAGTTCACTACAACTTCATATCTCTGCAGGGGACTCACAGGCCTACAGTTAGAAACACACACACACACACACTGAGTTCAGTTACCTGACTTTAATCATAATAAACACTGCCCTTAACCGTCCAGCCTTAGATGAGCACAGCTGAAAAAACACTGTATTACTCACTCACACACACACACACACACTTTCAGTATTACTTGATTGATGAGGACTTCCATTGACTTTAAAACTACATCTGAGTCATGCTACACCTATACTTAAACCTAACCTTAAGCTCAGTAACCAAAAAAAGGTTTTAGTTTTTCTAAGGAAAAATGCGTCTTTGTGAGGACGAGCAAAAAGTCCCCAAAAATTTTTCAGTATGAGGACATTTGGTACCACAAAGTGTTAAATACAAGGCCACATCCACACACACACACACACACACACAAACATACACACACACACACACACAGCACCAATCTTCATAACTACTTACATCCTCCAATAAAATGTCTGTACAGTGAAATCCACTGTAGCTGCACTCAAATCTTCACCATAAACATATGAAATAATACACATATAATGCAAAAAATACAACAATACATGTCACACAATAATACAAACTATACAATAATAAAAACAACACACCACTCTGTACTTAATCTACCAGTGTGTTTTGCATGACTGGATGATGTTTGCATGGCAAAACACATAAAATGATCTTAAATCTACTCATCTAAAAGATCATTTAAATTGTTTTTTAGTAATTTTGTCAATTGAAATGTTCTGTCATTTTTTCTACATTCAGCTCATCTTAAAATATTACTATTCAAATGACTTTTATTTGTCAAAAATATTCATTTTTCATGCAGACCTTTATTTGAATGAGTGTGAGATCTCACTGTTAACATGACAGTTTTTGGGTCACAACAAATGTGTTATTTTTAACTTGCCTATTTTTAATTTGCTACGATTGTGTAGCATTTAAGGTGAAAACTCAAAGTTCTGACCTAAACTTGATAGGTTTAATTGGGTTCCCACAAAAGAATATATTTGTGAGCAGAGTTTGGATCAGTAAATTGATTCCTTAGATTAACATTTAACTCTATTTTTTAAAGAAACTGCACTTGGTGAAGTAGGAATAATTTCAGTCTCATTCCTTTTGAATGCTCTGGATATTAGTGTATGTATTCAGTACACCATCAGACAGATACACTTCAGCAGACAAACAGTGTGTGTGTGTGTGTGTGTGTGTGTGTGTGTCAGCGTGTGTGTGTGTGGGCGTGCATGTGTGTGTGTGTATGAATGCTTGCAGGATTTATACTTGTGTGTGAATGCTTGTGTGTGAAAGAGAGAGAGGAAGAGACCCAGAGAGGGGGAAGAAAGATATAGGATAAGAAAGAGTGAGGGAGAGTATAAAGGAACGAGAGAGAGAGAGAGAGAGAGAAAGGTGAGATAGCTCTTCCTCTCTCTCTCTCTCTCTCTCTCTCTCTCTCTTTCTCTCTCTTAAGCAGTTGGCCTCTAGTACTGGACCACATGCTGGATTTAATCTCCAGGGATTGGAGACACTGGGCCATGCCAACGTGTGTGTGTGTGTGTGCGCGTGTGTGTGTGTGTGTGTGTGTGTGTGTGTGTGTGCGTGAGGATCTGGAATGTATTTAACAAGTAAAAATCTTTGAAAAGTAACACTTGCCAGGAGAGGAGTGAAACACGAGCTGAACAGACAAATATAATTATGATTAATACACACGTACATACACACTCACACACCCACATTTCTGTTGATACAGTGGACTGAAACATCAAGAAAAGAGAAGTGAAAATATAGGAACAAAGAAAAAGATCATGTGTGTCTCCTCAGTGTGTGTGTGTGTGTATGACTGTGTGTGTGTGTGTGTGTGTGTGAGACAGCCCTGGTATATTCAAGCTGTTCCGTGAAATCATTAGAAATGATTTCAACATGAAGCCAACTGAAGGCTGAACAGATAAAACACTTCTTCCTTATGAAGACACTGTGTGTATGTGTGTGTGTGTCCGTGATGGAGGAAGGGAGTGTTACATTTGACAGCAGGGTGAAACATCCGCTTCTGAGGCGATATGCGTATGTGTGTATCTATACGTGTGTGTGTGCGTGTGTGTGTGTCTGTCGGAGCATCAGTTGCCAAAGCATCCCACGGTCAGGCAGTGTAGGAGAGAGGGTGATACACTTCTGCACATTCCAGCCTTATCACACTACACTGCCTACACAGGCAGAGAGAAAGAAAGAGCAAAAAAGGAGGGAGAGATTAGAAGTGAAAAAGAAAGAGAGAGAAATGAGTCAGAAAGCAGGGTGAGAAGAAGTAGAAACGAAAGAACAGGGTGAGAGACAGTGGAAAATAAAGAAATGACAATAGCCTACCCATACATCTCTTTCTCTTATTCTTTTTACATTTGTGCTTCTCTCTCTCCCTCTCTCTCTCTCTCTCTCTCTCTCTCTCTCTCTTTTCTCTTTCTCTGTCTCAGACAGTCAGACATTCAGGCTGGTTTTAATCACCCCCATTCAGCCCTGTGTGAAAAGAGCCACTGTCCACCAGCCTGCACTGAAACAATGCAGCACACACACACACACACACACACACACACACACACACTTACACAAACGCAATGACACAAACTCGTTAAAATCCTGCATCTACTTCACAATTTCCTAGTCCAACAGCAATACCACTCAGGGCACAAGTGCGCACACACGGTCACATTGTAGACTGATGTCACTGAATATTAGTGGACTTTCTAGCCTTGGGAGACATAGGAAGCAAAAAAAAAAAAAACAGTAAAACGGATCAGTGTGTGGAACTGGGGCTTTCTGGGGCTTTCATTTTCTATTACTACATAAATGAAGCTTCCTGCTGCCTTTATTGGTGGATGTATTATTCAAATCGCTATGGCAATGCTATTATTGTTTTTATCAGTAATGATGAGTGTAAAGTATTTTAATATCCATGTTTTTTGCCTCCTCAAAATGGGAGTTGACAAACAAAATAAACATCTTGGTTTTGTTAGATTAATGTCTTTAAACACTAAAGTAAATATAATTTCAGTGTTGATAGTCATGTTATTGAAAGTGAAGAGCAGATTAAATGACTAAAATAAGACACTTTTTGCATCAACATTAAAGGGTTAACTAGATGGACGCACGTCTCAGCATGAAAATGCCCCTTGATCTCAGATTAACAGTTATCACTCTTCCTTGCTCCATCTTCTTTTCCTTCTCTCCCCCTCTCTCTCTGTCTTTCTCTCTCTTTATTCATCCTCCTCCTCCTGCCTCTGTATTTTATCACCTTCTTCTTTCTCCTTCACATCTCTTCAACTGTTTCTCTCCTCCTCTCTCTCTTCATCTTTCTCTGGATGCTTCTTCCTCTTCTCCTTCATTCTCTTTTCCTTCTTTCTTTTCTTTTCATTTCTGGAACTGTTCCACAACATTTAAACCGCTGACAGGTGAAGTGAATAACATTGATTATCTCGTTGCAGGGGCACCTGTTAAAGAGTGTGATATTTTTAGAAGCATGTGAACAGTCGGTTCTTGAGGTTGATGTTTTGGATACAAGAAAAATGGGCAAGTCTAAGGATCTGAACCACTGTGACAAGGGCTCAGTTGTGATGGCTAGAAGACTGAGTCACACCATCTCCAAAACAGGTCTTGTAGGGTGTTCTCATTATGCAGTAGTCAGTACAAAAAGTGGTCCATGTATGGACAACCGGTGAACTGTCCCCAAGGTCGTGGGTGTCCAAGGTTCAGTGAAGCATGTGGGGAGCAAAGGCCAGTCAGTCTAGTCCGATCCTACAGTACAGCTACTGTAGCACAAACTGCTGAAAAAGTTCATGCTGACTATGATAGAAAGGTGTCAGAACACATTGCAGCTTACTGTATATGAGGCCACATAGCTGCAGACCAGTCAGAGTGCCCATGTTGATCCCTGTCCACTATCAAAAGTGCCTATAATGGGAATGTGAGCATCTGAACTGGACCAAGAAGCAATGGAAAAAGATAGTCTGATCAACATCATGTGGATGGCCATTTACCTATGAAAGAGATGGCTGCAGGATGCACTATGGGAAGAAAGCAAGCCAGTGGAGGCAGTGTAACACTCTGGGCAATGTTCTGCTGGGAAACCTTGGGTCCTGCATTCATTTAGATGTTACTTTGACATGTACCATCTACTGAAACATTGTTGCTGACCAAGTACACCCCTTCATGGGAACAGTATCCCCTAATGCCAGTGGTCTCTTTCAGCAGGATAATGTGCCCTGCTATACAGCAAAACTTGTTCAGGAATGGTTTGAGGAACATGACAAAGAGTTCAAGACACTGACTTGGCATCCAAATTCCCCAGGTCTCAATCCAACCGAGCATCTGTGGGATGTGCTGGACAAACTATGCCGACACATGGAGCCTCCAACTCACAACTCACAGGACTTTTTATGTCTTGGTGCAGCATACCTTCAGAGGTTTTGTGGAGTTCATGTCTCGAAAAGCCAGAGCTGTTTTGGGAACACGAGGAGGACCTACACAGTATTAGGCAGATCATTCCTTTATGGCTGTTCGGTGTATTTCTCTGTTCTTTCTTTCTCTGGTGAAACTGCAGTGGGTGAGCTGATAATTGTAATTATCTTTTCTCACAGCAGGATGGGGGATGAGTGTGTGTGTGTGTGTGTGTGTGTGTGTGTGTGTGTGTGTGTGTGTGTGTGAGGGGGAAGTTAACCCCCTGGGTGGTGTAAGCAGGCTCTGAGAATGCCAGATTGTTCTGTAGGAAGCCATGGCATGGGAACAATGTACCACACACACACACGCACACGCACACACACACACAAACACACACACACACACGCATACACAAACACACACCTGATCTTTTCCTTTTTTTCCTTTGAAACACCTTTCCATCTCTCCTCGCTCTCTCTCTGTCTCTCTCTTTATATATATATATATATATATATATATATATAAATATCTTTTCTTTCTCTCTCTATATAATTATTTTTCTTTTTCTCTCTCTTTAAACAGCCCTTTTTTCTTTCTTTCTTTCTTTCTTTCTCTTTTTCTTTACATATCTGTTTTCCTTCTGTGTACATATATTGCTATTTTCATTTCTCTCTCCCACTCTCTTTCTTTCTCTTTCTTACCCTCTCTCTCTCTCATTCTTTTCTAACTATCCTTCTCTCCTGAAACTGTAATGACCAAGTTGATAATTGTAATTATCTTCTCTCACACAATTACCTCACAATTACCTTCTCTCTCTTGACACATTGTGTTTACAGCCCGCACACACAGATACATACACATGCGCACACACACACAGTTATATTAATCCCTGTATCACGGCCTGTTCAGTAACCTCCTTCACACAAGAACAACATCTCTCCACATAAACACACTACACCATCAGCACAGTTTACCTAACAGTTAAACCACAACATTTAATTGAAAATGCACCGAAAATGAGACTAATGTGCTTTGAACTAGAGTATGTATTATGTTTAAAAATAAAATTGTACAGAATTAAAAATTCAAAATAAAGTTTTGCTCTTTATCACTGTGATCACATCACAAGTACAATGAAGACTGCAGAAATAAGATGCAGCTAATCTCTTCTTTTCAATTCTGTTCCATTCTGCTCTTCTCTGATCGTCTCTACTGTATGCTGTTCCTATCTGTTCTATTTTTCTCTGTTCTGGTGAATTCTCCTCTCTTCTATCCATTTAACGAAGCTCTCTATCCTATGGAATTCTACTGTGTTCAATTCAACAAAATTCTACGGTATGGATTTATACTCTGTTCTGTCGCACTCAGTGACATTCTACTGTATTCCAGTCAGCTCAGCTCTATTCTACTATACTCCACACAGATCTTCTGTCTTGTATGCCTTATGGAATTACACTACATTTTACTATATTGTGTGTTTGATATATTTTAACTACAAACTAGATTGTTGTGTTTAATTGTTCAGAACTGTGTGTATGTGTGTGTATGTTTGTGTGTGTGTGTGTGTGCGCGCGTGTATGTGTGTGCGTGTCTATTCCAGAGAGAAAGAGGGCAGCACAGGTGTGAAGATCCGAGCAGGCTGGCATTGTGTGTGTATGTGTGTGTGTGTATTTGTTAGTGTGTCATTCTTGGAAACCAGTTGCTAATGTAGAGAATCAGAGAGGAGCTAACACTACACACCGCCCACACACACACACACACACACACACACACGGACAGACGGACGGAGAGCCACTCAGCCAGATAATTACAGCTGTGTCCTGCTCAACTGCGGGGCTAAAACACACACTTGGAGCCGCGGCCGTTAACAACACTCATTAAAACCAACAACTCAAAGGTCAAAGGTCACAGGGCAGTAAGAACGACGGGCCGCCACTCCATTGCCTCTTCAGTCTTATCTCATCTACACTTGTGTGTGTGTGTGTGTGTGTGTGTGTGTGTGTGTGTGTGTGTAAGTGTGTGTGCAGGTGCGTGGGTGTGATGATGCGATCCAGCTGAAAAATAAAACCCTTCTCTAGCGCTCGTTCTGAATCTATCCCTCGCACACATAAAGGCCCTTAGGAAGGAAAGAGAAATGGATGGAGGGAAGAGAGAGAGAGAGAAAGAGAGAGAGAGAGAGGGGGAGAAAGAGAGTGGGGAAAGACAGAGAAAGAAGGAGCCAAGGACTGGAGGAAGCTGGAGACGGAGGAAGTGGGTAAGTAGGGAGACAGCAACAGAGAGAGAGACAGAGAGAAATACAGAGAGGTCAGAGTAATCCTTTCATTTATTCATTTTCTGTAACCGCTTAATCCTTACTAGGGTCGCGGATACCCAGAGCCTATCCCAGGGTCTACGGGCGCGAGCCAGGGACTCATAAAGGAAGAAGAGAGTGATGAATGGAGTGACGGAGAGAGAAAAGTAGATAAAAGTAGAGAAAAGAGAGAAAATTAGATATAAGAGAAAAAGATAAACGATGAAAGAGAGAGTAAGAAAGTAGAAGAGAGAACTGGAAGGGAGCAAAAGACAGATTCAGAGAGAAAAAAGTATAAAGATAAATAGTGGTGGATGAAGAAAGAAAGAAAGAGAGAGAGAGAGAGAAATAGAGAATAGGAGAGAGAGAGAAGGTAGAGTGAGGGAGGAATGAACGAGCACGATAGAAAGAGATATGGGAAATGGAGAGACAGAGAGAGAGAGAGAAAGAGAGAGGCAAAAAAACAAGTGTAATAAAGATGTAGAGAAGGTAGAGAGATGGAGTAGTGTTGTAGAGGTGTGTGTGTGTGTGTGTGTGTGTGTGTGTGTGTGTGTGTGTGTGTGTGTGTGGGATAAACTCGTGGCTGAGGTTTGGATGCTAATGGAATTAACTCCCCGCACGGCTCGGCGCTAATTCAATAAAGCCAACAACTTGTCATTGTTATTTAAAGTAATTTTCAATGTAATCAAGTGGTTTTAATAAGCATGCTGCCGCTCATTACACACTCACCCAACCTGCCTTCTCTAACACACCGCACAGTGTGTCTGTGTGTGTCTCTGCGTGTATCGCTGATAGACAGAGTCTGTTGTCTGCTAATGTGTGTTAGAGGAGGCATTTATGCATGTGCTCATGAGTCACTGCTTGTCATTTTCTGAGTGTGTGTGTGTGTGTATGTGTGTGTCTGTGTGTGTTTGTGTAGGCGGACATGGACTTTTGTGTTATTCTTATTCTCATCTACAGACACACAAGAATGTTTGCTGCATCTATCCTCTCTTTCTTTCTCTGACTCTCTCACTTTTTTCTTCTGTCTTCTTTCCTTTTCTTTCTCACATTCCTCCTTCGTTTCTCTTTTTCTTCTCATCTCTTTCCATTCCTCTCTTTCTCTTGCTCTCCTGTTTCTGCTTCTTTTCTGTTTTTTTCTCATTTCTCTCTCTCTCTCTCTCTCTCTCTCTCTCTCCTATCCTTCTCATCTCTTTCCATCCCACTCTCTCTCTTGTTTTTGTCTCTTTTCTCTTTTTCACATATCATTCTCATTCAATTTCTTCCTCTTTCACTCTTTCTCTTATTTCTCTCTTTTCTATCTCATCCCCACCTTGCTACTAGAAGTCTTGCAAATCAGATTACTGTCAAGTGGAGCAGATATAAAATAGAACAGAAGCACACACACACACACACATACACACACACACACATACGCAGTGCTCAGCAGAGAATAAACAACATGCAATGTGCATTCCACACAAATGATCATCCAAACATAATGAAATGATCCATTGTTCTTAAAAACAGAACATGCTTCAACACAGCCTTTAACACGCACGTGCACACACACACACACACACACACACACTGTGAAGGCAATAAATATTCTCCATTCACAGAGCTGCATTTATTTTTATTTTTTACAGAAATAGCATGAACCAAGCTGTTCAAAAACAAGGGAGGAAAAGAGAGAATGTTGCTGAGAGCTACACAAGAATAAAGCATACTGGAAATTTACATATAAAAGCAATATATAAATACATGCATGTACATACAAATACAAAATACGCACATACAAATATAAAATATAATAAAATCAGACTTTATTGAAGTTTGGATCAGAATGTAACACATGGATTCTTATTGCTTTATACAAAAATATATTTTGTACAATGTATTACACAAAACAGTATGCACCCAGTGACTGCTTCTCATTAATGGCTATTAATATTGTAAATATTAACTGTTATTCTGACACACGTTAGTTAATCCACAGTGCATGTAAGTCCATTATGAGCATAAAATCTGTGCGTCTGTACAATCTGTACAGCCGTTCTGTCTATCTATCTATCTTTATTCTTTCTTGTTTCCGCTCTATCCGCCCCATCTCTCCCTTTCTCTGTTATGTTTTTTCCTTTCTCTCTCTCTCACTCCCTCTCTCACGCTGTCTCTCCCTCTCTTACGCTCTCTCTCTGTCTCTCTCTATCTCCTCTTCTCTTTTTCCCCAATCTCGTACCATCAGTCAACCAGCTGATCAATCAAATCAATCCGCCAATCAGTAAATCAATACATTTTCCAACGTAGATTGATTCTTTGGAGACAAACAGAGTAGAAATGGTTCAGATTTGTGTGTATAAACCAGCTCTTTGCTTTGGTTTCCCATAAGAAATAAAAAAAAACAACTCAATCGACACAGTAAACAAACTGTTTACTTCCGTAGCTTTAATTTACTCCATTCTCTCTCGGAAGGGATTCCTCGGCCGAAATAAAGGATGACAGAAGAAAAGACTTTGAAATAAAGGCGAGATAATGAGAGAGTTAATCAGATACAACGCAAGTGTGTACACACACGTGCGCACGCATGCAGACACACACACGCACACGCACACACACACACACACACACACACACACACACTGAGGGGTTCGGGCTCATTAGCCGAAAGTGTTCTGGGTCGTCTGGTGGCTTCATTAGCTGTTAAGGCTGCCACTGAGCGCCCTTAAGCTGGAGGAGAGTAAGAATGAAGGATGGGGAGGGAGGGAGAAAGAGAGAGAGAGAGAGAGAGAGAGAGAGCAGAAGAAAGAAAAAAGAAGACTGAGAGAGAAGAGAAAAAGAGAATAGAGAAACAGAGTGAGGGAGTGAGAAAGGAGGTGGGGAAGAGAGAGAGATAAAGAGGGTGGCAGAAGAGAGTGAGAGGGGAGAGGGAGAGAGAAAGACAGAGAGCATAAGCTTTTCTTTATTAAGCAGAGAGAGCAGAGAGCTGAGAGCTGAAGCTCTGGACTAATCTGAACCCTCCACACTAATAAAGAAGAGAGAGAGAGAAATACTGCCCCATCTCTCTCTCTCTCTCTCTCTCTCTCTCTCTCTCACACACACACACACTCAGTCTATCAGTTAGAGAGAGAGAGAAGTGAACAAACTGACAAAGAGTAGTGTATTGATTGGGAGATGTCCACTTAAACACGGAAACTGTCTGTCACCACAGCCACATACACACACACATCTGTAAAGATGGAAGGAGACAGAAAGATAGATCCCTAGAGAGAGAGAGAGAGAGGAGAGAGAGAGAAAGAAAGAGAGAGGAGAGAGAGGAAGATACAGAGAGAGAGAAGAGAGAGAGAGAGAGAGAGAGAGGGATACAGAGAGAGAGAGAGGGAGATACAGAGAGAGAGAGAGAGAGAGAGAGGAAAAAAGTATAGAGGAAATGTTTACTTACAGTGTTCACATCTATATGGTCAGTGTTTACATGAACGTGTGTGTGTGTGTTTAGAGGTTGGAGACCATCTGAATACGTCTGTGAGAGTGCATCAGTGTGTTCCTAGCTCATTTGTGCATGTGCGCGCGTTGTGTCATGCATGTGCCGCATGCCGAGCAGTGACCTGGTTATCAGGATAAATAATTTAACCAAAAAAAAACTTCACAGAAAGCGCAGTGTGTGTGTGTGTGTGTGTGTGTGTCGTCTTTCTACCCTTGATCTATTTTCATAATTTCTTCCCGGAATAGAGCGACGCCCCAGTTTAACGTCCCACCAGCCCCAGAATCGTGGTTATTCTCGTCGCGGACTTTTAACAGAGGTGCCTCGGCCACTCGTCTGAAGGTTAATTTTAATCTGAAATGAGGCTATGGTGCCTGAACTAAATAAATAAATATTTAAATAATAATAATAATACATTACACAATACCTTGTTGCACGAACTCCAGACATGTAACACTTTCATACACTCTGAACAAGGACGTTTGAATAGAACTAAATGTGGATTTAAAACCCCAAAATAAGAATATCATGCGAAATATATCAAATAAATAAATAATATATGGCCCCATTAACACTTTAAACTCGAAGTACTTCACTTCCTCTCTCATATAGCGGCGCAAATGGCGTGTTGCTTTCATGTGCTCTCGAAAATGTAAAGCATGTTGAATAATGAATTAAATATACATATATACAAAATACGACCGCATCAGCCCCTCTAAACTCTATGTCCCCTCATCTGTCCTATAGGGAAAAAAATTACACATTACTGTCGGACACTCTCGAAAACATTTGAACGTACATATTACTTTCATACACAGCATCAATAAATAAACAAATATATCAATAAGCAGTGATTGGTCTAAACACAGCTTCTCCTTATCATGCTTCCAACTGTATATCTTACACATTATACAGTGTTACACTGTTTATGACAAATGTTATAGAAAATGTAGAAAGTAATAGAAAAGTAATACAAAAACTAGACCAGACAAACAGGTATTTAAAAAACCACACAAACCAGATGTCGTTTTTAATACATCTGTATAGAAAATGTATTAGTTAATTAGTTAATGAGAAATTTATGATGAGTTGTGGATAATAATAATTCGAAGAAGAACAATGATTATGATAATATGATTAATAACGGAATAATAAGCCTAAAGTTTAAAAGGTGAATAGACCTCTTTCACAAACACACACACACGCACCCTTTCTTTAGTCCGTCTCCTCTCAGATTCTCTCTACAGAGAGCAAAAAGCATTAGAGCAGAATAAAGCTCCACACTTATGACTAATTCATACTTTGAATGTTTAATATTAAGCACAAGGCTCTTTGTAATATGTTTCACTCATTCAGAGTGGATGGATGGATGATTAGATTGATCCCCAGCTGCTGTGATGGAGGCGATGCGTGCACACACATCCATGCACGCTCACAAAGACACACATCAGACTACGTGTGTGGTATTTCCATGTTCTTCTGTAGAAATGTGTGTAAATGCTGCTGGGCTCCACCTAAACCAGCTCTAACCTTAACAAACACTCTGCTTTAGTCTCTGTTGGTTTTTTGTATTACAAACTGTAGTTTTGCGGATAGAGAGGTTTTTTCCCCCTGGAGGGAAGACTAATATCCTCACTGTCACATGTTCCTTTTTTACGTGTATTCGGTCCCCACAAAAAGCTAAACACACACACACACACACACACACACACACACACACACACACACAAACACACACACACACACAAACACAAACAGCCATGTATATGCATACACACAAGCAAAAAATCCTAGAATTGAAATGCTGGCCGGTCATCTTATACGATGTAAGTGTTGTTGACTTGTATAGCTTTTACAAAATGTTCCAGTTTCTCACTTGCTGCGGAGCCATTGATGCACACACACACATACACACACACACACACACACACACACACGCTTCAGAGCTCTGCTTGGTCCTTTACTTCCCCAAAAAGAGTGAAGAGCAGAAGGAAGCCACAAACAACCCTCGAAACGAGCGCAGGTCAAAAAGGCAAAAAAGACAGAGCATATTTTTGAACTCTTAAAGTAAAAATAGTACTGCAGTGAACTGAATATATTCAAATGTCCATAATTCTCACATGGCCAAGATACATTTCGTCAACTCAGAGAGCCAATAAAGTCAGGAAAGTAGAACCCTGTGCTGGAGGAGTGTTTTACTCATGTGGAGACAAAGTGAAATGAATTCAGCCGCTTCACTGCATCCACTGCTGAACAGAGGAGAGAAAAGTTCTCCATGAAGAGGAAGAGGAAGGTCTGGAGTCATTAAAGGGTTAAGACATATGTATGTATGTGTGTGTGTGTGTGTGTGTGTGTGTATATATATATATATATATATATATATATATATATATACAGCGACACACATACAGTCATGGGCAC
>JBBPCZ010000136.1:28790044-28800044 GCA_037974445.1 Brycinus macrolepidotus | reverse complement strand
TCTATTTACACTTTTCTGCCTTCCTAACATGTGAAGCTTACCTTAGACTGGAGTAAAGTTTACTTCTTTACTCTTGTGCTGAAGATCCAAGGGCAGTGAAATGAACGGGTAATTGACTACCCTCCAATTAGCATTGTAAAAACACATAATTGCCTCAAGTCATGAAGAGTTGCTGAGTAATGTAAAATACGCCTGCTTATGTGGTTTCTTACAGTATATGACATATTGTTACCTAAATGGAAAACAGCAGTACTCTGGCAGTCTGAATTTTGTCAGTATTTTTTTTCCATTTTTTAAGATGTGTACATAACATCTTGTTTCAAGTTTCAGTCAACTGTTTTTTTGGAAAATGTGCCATCTCTTATCTTTTGTTACATAAGAATGGTGGATACTAGTAAGAAAATATTTTTAAATTATTTAAACTTAATAACATTATTTACTGGTGAATGATTTCCAGTCATATAGCCATTTTACAGATATTTTGGAAACAATAGTAGTTGACCTTTGCTATTTGTGTATGATTTACACTGATGTGCAAATGCAAAGTTATGCAAATACGCTTTTCCAACTGCTTCAAGCCAATACTGCAGAGTCAGAGCACTGTGGAGCCCCATACGCTACATTTGGTGAAATTTTGCTATGCTAACATAATGACTCATCAGTTAACTATCCATGTATTTTGTCATGGTTCCCCTCATAGTCAAGGTCGTGGTCCGTCTCTCTGTGAAGAATCAACATTGACTCCTCCATGTGGGACTGGCTTTCTCCAGCTCCAGTTCCACCCTGGCTCTACCCTTTCATAACCACACACACCTGCAGCTAGTTTATGAACTCATTAACTCTAGGCAGCTGGTAGCCTAGTGGTTAGGGAGTTGCCCCTGCGATCAGAAGGTCGTGGGTTTGAATCCCAGGACTGCTAGCGGTACCCATGAGCGAGGAGCGGTTCGGGATACATTTCACTGCGTGTTGTACTTGTATAACTAAGTGACAAATAAAGAATCTTGAATCTTGAAGGTATCCTTGAGCAAGGTACCGTCCCCACACACTGCTCCCCGGGCGCTGTGTTCCTGGCTGCCCGCTGCTTCACTTGCGTGAATGGGTTAAATGTAGAGAACTATTTCGTGCTGTTCACACTGTGTGCTGTGGTGTGTTCATTTATGACAAATGGACACTTTACATTTACACTTATGAGTATATATAGGCCCTCTATATGCTCCCTACATATCCCATCTACAGACCCCTTCCATATACCCCTATATAAAGCGTGTTTAGTTTTCCTTTTGCAAAGTCTAACCTATATCCATGTGCATATCTAAGCATGTTTTTTACTTGTTTCTTGTTTATTTGACTCTTGCTATGTATTTTTGTCTTTTGATCATAGATTCTCCTTTTGAGTTGCTGCCTTCCTGCACTTTGACCCTTTCCTGTGAAGGCGATGTGTGTTGGATTGCCCCTAACAAAGCTAGTCAGTGCATGCAGGCTGCCACTCAGCCCCATATGTTACATTATTTGTGATTTGAATTAGAAATCACTGACCCAGTCCCAGCTGTGCTCAACGCTAAAAAAATGTATTTGACGGTAAATGGCATGTTGTAATCCTTAGAATCACATCAGTAAGTAAAGCATTTTGTAATTTTAAACTATTTCTCATCTGTAGCTAATTGAAACAAGCGGTGGAATTCTTCGCAGTTTAAAAACAGAGTAAAAACTTTAGATCAGGGTCACATTTATGTTTGTAAGTACTATGTTTATAAGAGCCAGTTTCCCTGACAGTGATTAAGCCCAATCCTGATCTACAAAGGATTCAGAAGCGGGACTTACAAGTGAAATGAAACCATTGTCAATGACTAGGTTTAATCTCTGTCTCTGTCCAAAAGTTTAGAAACCTGCTGACCTGGTGTTTCTTCTGAAATCATAATGAAGTTAATAAAGTTAATAAAATTTCCATCCCTTTCCTGCAGTAACAGTTTCTATTTTTCTGGGAAGGTTTTGCCCTAGAAATGGGAACAGTCTCCCAGACAATGGACTTTTTACTGTTACCTGTTGTTGTGTGCTTACACTCCAAATTACATTAATTACATCAACCAAACTAATGGCTCTCAGGAACACACTCAAACATATATGAGTTAAAACCTTAGACCTAGTTCCTCTATCATGTGATGCCCTGGCTCGTATCTGACAAAAGCTACTTCCTGTGTGACACATCACCACATCCTGTTAACGCCTGCTGCTCTAAACGTCCCTTTAGACCCTGGGGGTGGGGGGTGTTGAGAAAGAGAGAGAGAAATATAAGAGAGGGAGAGAGAGAAACAGAGAGAGAGTGACAGACAGAGACAGAGAGAGAGAGAGAGGGAGACAGAGAAAGAGAGATAGAGAGAAACTACCAGACTAAAAAACAAAAGTATGAAGAATGAAACACATTTACATTTGTTAAGTGCTTCTGTCAAAGTCTTTCAAAGTTACTGTTGCCAAAAGTCTAATTCAGCATAGCACACAGAGAGAGAGAGAGAGAGAGAGATGCAGACCGAGTGATGGAGAGAGAGAGAGAGAGAGATACAGACCGAGTGACAGAGAGAGAGAGAGAGAGACAGAGAGAAAATACAGAATGCAATACCAGACTGAAAAACAAAAGTATGATGTACCAGTATGTGCCAAATAGAGGCTACTATGTGTCATGTTGTTGGGGTTTGGTGGTTTGTATGGGATGAAATAGAGGAAGACAGGAAATGTAAAGAATGCAACACGAACCAACACAGATACTGAGAACAATAAACAATTTAAAAAATAAAAGAATTAAGCCCCAGTATGTGTCATATGGAGGCTAAAACATGGCTAATGTCTGTCACATGAAGGCTAATGTGGATCATATGAAACATGTTGCTCAGTTCTCTTTCCACTCATATATTCCACTCCAGCCAGTGATGTCACGAGGTCACATTTCTTCTTTTTGGAGCGTTCTTTCACTTCTCTGTTCTAGACAAAAAAAAAAAAAAACGTGGCTAAAGTCATGATGCAGTATGAGAATTGCACTATAAGATTTCATGACCTGAGAACATGAAGTCACAATGTATCGGCCGTACTCTGAAACCTAGGTGGCTTCAGATTTAATAGGCGATGCAGTCTGCCACACTGTTTATTTTTTGTTATTTGTAACAGTTCAATGAAAAATAAGTTCATTATCATTATGTTCAAAACTGAGGGGTCCTTGTGGAACCCTGGTGGTTCAAGGTTTAAGGTTCAAGGCTATTTTATTGTCATCAGCAGCTGTGTACATGTACATAGGGTGAGGATGAGACAACACTTGTCCAAGGACCAACATATAGCAACACTTTAACATTCAACAGAGTGCAAGTTACGACAGTGACGATACAGACAACAAAATAAATAGACACCACAACAATGTAATGGTAGTGTATGTGACAGTATAGTGTATACGCTATGTAGACCTTCCAGAATGATTAGTATTGCACCATAAGTATGATTATTGCACAGGAGGCAGTTAGCAGCATTGAACAAAATGCAAGGGATGACAGAAACAACACAAAAAATAGACAGTACAGCAATCTAACAGTATAGTGAGAATGGGGTGTAAATCTGAGACAATACAATATATAGACATACAGCAGTGTAACAGTTGTGTGAATGGGATGTTTGCATAGTAAGTGTACCATTAGTATTAGCTATTCAATATGCTTAATATATCTAAAGAACACAAACAATTCATTTAGTAGCTGTACACCAGCATCATGCTGAATGATTATGGGACAAGGAAAGACCACTCTACCCAACCAGGGAGAGTAAAGCCAATTGTGCTGTCTTGGACTCTCAGCCACAGATGGCTGTGGCATCACCAGGGATTGAACTCACAATCATTTATTAGGCCAACGCTTAGACTGTGGTGCCACTCAGGAGCTCTCACACAGGGTTCTTTTTTTTTTTAACTAACTAAACTAATTTCAGCTTACAACTTTCCTCTGAGCATGTGTTCTGTAGAAGTTGTGGCAGTGTTTGCAGATGCAACATTTCTCTTGCAGCATCAGAAAGAAAGATAATGGATGACGCGACCATTAAAGGCTGCGATGGAGACCCCGAAACACCCCCGAAATTTTTCAGAATACATACTGCATTTCTTGGCTGTATTCAAGCTTCTTTCAAAGTCTTTCAGAGTTACCGAAAATCAAATTCAACATAATGTGAAATTGCAGCACACAATAATTGGACAGTTTTACTAGCTGGCGTCAGGTTAAATGGCAGTTGATTTAGCATTGTGGGGAATGCCGTCACCCTTCACAGCAGAATGCCATTCAATTAACCCAGACAAGCACACAATGCTAGACAAGTTAGAATCCTTGGGCAAAACTCCTAATGGTACTTTTGCCCACTATAACATGATAAATTGTAAGACTGTAAGTATCTCCCAAATGCACAAATGTAAATACTACATTAGCTATATTACCCAACAAAAAAATGAGTCAGATCAACCCTAACAGTGTGATCTTTCACACACATGCAAAATAAATGAGAAATTATTTGCACTCTCTAAATGTAGATATTTCTTAACATAAAGTTCAATACCAATTCTCATTAGGTTGAAAAGGGTTATTGTCACGGTTATAAAATTGTATCAGTGGCTACAAAAGAACACAATATTTGGTGGAATGTGGAAGACAGTTTTGGTGTTTGCCATACTGGTATTGCAGAAGGCAGCAATATGCAAATGAGCCTCAATATGTAAATGAGCCACAGTACTTTTGACTGTGTGTAGGAGCATTCTGACCAATCACTGTTCCAGATGAGTGACTCTGAGGGTGTTTTTATTCAAATAAAGGCGTTCCTGTAACACAATATTTAACCATGTCTCAATATTGATTTTTTGCTCCATTTTTACTGTATTGCATGACATGCCATAGCAATATAATCACTCTGCTCTGCAATATTTGGTCCATTTTGTGCAGCCTTATGTTCCTAATTCTATTATCTACAAACAGATATTGTGTGTTTGCTGCCAGTAGCTCTTTGCCTTGGTTGCATCATGAAGCGTTAGATCAATGAAAAACTGATAGATTCAAATGTCAATATATGTTTGGTGTCTGAAATTTGTTTCTTTAGTTTTGTACGACATTAATGTAGCTAACATGTAATGGAAGCTAATGTCCTATAAATAAGCTTTAGACAATTAGCATCACAGAGTCATCTCAAATAGACTTGCTTATGTGGTCTAACACTGTATGACATACTTTTATGCGTAAACATGAACAAAACACATAGTGAAAAACACTAGTAGCATCACTTAGTCTATTACTTGTTAGCTACATTAACTTTGTGACTCCAGAGAAAAACTAATGAAGCAAACTTTAGATGCCAAAGATGCCTTGGCAGCTATATTTGGGGTTAGGGGGGAAATGTGTGATTTTTTTTTTTTTTTTTACCAATCTATCACTTAAACCATCATGCACTAATCGCATAGTGTCCAAACAAGTCATACACTCATTTCTGTAATGTTTCTGGAGCCACACGGAGCGTGAAAGGGATATGAGGGAGAGGTGGAGATGAAAAGAGAGAAAGAGAGAGATTAATGCATTCTCCATCTCCCTCCCATCTTCCACAATGACACACACACACACTTACAGTAGCCTGAGGATCTAGCAACAAATCACATTCAGTGTGATCTGCGCTGCTGATCTAAATAAATTATGTCTAACACAAACCTCCCACAATACGGTTCTCCTTTCTCCGCTGCGCGAAAGAGGAAAATGGGAAAGAAAAATAGAGGAAGGAAGAGAGAAGGAGAGAAGAAAAACAATGTGTACTTGGGTGTGTGTGGATGAAATAAATATGGGGGGATTATTTCATAAACGCGATATTTCCTTCCTTTTGTAAGCCATTTGATGCTGTCAAATAAGCCCAGAGCCATCCACCCACGCGAATATTGTCTTAAAAAGGCAGACTTGATGAGAATCCTTGTTGGAAAAGAAAGAACAGGCTAATTCCGCTCTGAATCAAACCAGAGAGGATAAGTATGAAAAAAAAAAAAATCAAGACAGGAGAGAGGATTTTAAATGCAATTATAAGTGTGTATGAGTGCTTTGGAAATAAAGGTTAACAGATAAGACAGCCCCTCTCTCTCTCTCTCACACACGCACACACACACACACAAATCTGTAAATTATGCAAGATCAGAACAATCTGCCTGATTTCCTGCTTTGTGTGTGTGTGGGTGTGTGTTCTTTTATCAAGCACAGGTGTCTAAGACCTATGAATATATTTAGTGTGTTACAACGTTTTATCAGGATAGAAAAGTCTGTCTGGAACAATGCATTTCAGCAGAATAATCTCATCTCTGCTAGATGAGGGTTTCGATTCACCAGAGAGCACACTGTAAACCATACAGTACTGACAGTTCCTACCCGTTACCCTACTGTAGATTACGGTAAAAGCCTATTATATATTTGCCTAATGTAAAGTGAGTACAGTTCTGAATCTGAGAACTCGAGAAACATGATTTAAGACACAAATTCCACTTTGTCTTCCATCAAAAAGATGGAAATACCACTTTTGGCCCCCACATGACTCAGCCACACACCAGACACAACAGACACTCCAAGGACACCACAATAATACTTCATACAAAATTTAAAAGAAGAATGTGTCACTGCTTCTTTTGTGTCAATTTTTTCATTTTTTTATGTACTTTAAAAAAGACCAGCTGTGTCAAAACAAGAACTACTAATGGACCTTTATTTCTACATTTGTATTTAATTGACAGTTTGACAGGCACATAATTAAGTGAAGCCAGCACAACTAATAGTGAGCGTCAAGCTAGCAGAGTGTAAATCCTAGCAGTTAGCATGCTCTGCTAGTTTCCATTTAGTCATCACTTTCTGTCTGATAGGAATTTTCCTCAGACTAAAGTGCTAACAGATTCCAGAATTGGCGCTGTCACCCTCTGTTCCCCTTTTTTATGCATCTATAGAATAATAGAATGAAAAAGGTACCAAATTATATTGTTTCACAAAAAAATTCCAGTATGACAAACTGACTGAAAGCCGGACTTGAGATATTCTCATAGCATTCAGACTAAAGGCACTTTAATACTGATTGTATTTAGTAGCACCAACTAAGCTTCTGCATCTAGGAATCTGGTGGGGAAGGGAGCTGTGGAATAGAGGATGATGGGCCAGAAAAGAGCAGTTAAAAGTTAGATACAGAGCTGTTTGGCTGTAACGGTGGTCATGAGACAAAGCGTCCAACTGTCTTGGCAGGAAGTGGAGCTTTCTTTCACTTCCTGTTTTGGTGAGTCATTTCGACCCATTAAGCATATCTTCTTCTCATTTGAATTGAGTTTAGCTTATATATATAGTTTAACCTAATCTCTCTCTCACTCTCTCTCTCACTTTCTCCATCACTGTGCAACATACAAGAGACTTAAGAATTAATTGCGTCTCCCTGTGTTTGTCACATGTGACTGCGTGTGTGGTGGACCACTGCAGTGTACTCAGAATTGCTATTCAAATTTGTGCCTGTTTTTATCAGTTCTAGTACAAAACACATACAAATCTACTCAAACACCTGACAGTAATATGTGTACCACAGCAGCCACTAACCCTTATCTTGATGTGTGCTAAACTAACACTCCTCATGTATTCCTAGAGAGGATCTTATCAAATAGTTTGTTCAGGTATTAAGAATGCTAGCCAGAGGCTACTAAGCTGTAAGGACTGTAAGGAAATTTAGGAAAATTTTAGTCATTCATTACTGGGTTACTAATCCTTTTGCGGTTTGTCACACCTCTGACTTCTGATGGGCATTTTATCTGAAACAGAATGCATCAAAAATGCTGAAAGATGCTGAATGTGCTAAGAAGCAATTCCATGAGTTTTTCAGTACTTCAGTATTTTTGAGCTGCAACCTTTGCACCTCTGTTCAAGCTATTCATTTAGTTTTACTTGAGTCATTAACACTTCACTTGAGTATGGGATTAGCCTACCTCTGTTAAGTACCAAAGGACAATGAGGGCATAAAAATATCACACACTACACCCTCTAAATACAACATTCACCCACAATCAATCTAGCTAGTTAGCTAGACAGCTGGCTAGTTAGCATGCCGTGGATGATCTAACACTAACAAGACAACACGACTTCATATCAGCTAAGGCCATGCTGTTTGGAAATCTCACAGGCTTACACACAAGGAGACAATGCTGGAGACAGCATGTAGCTAGCCTGTCACACAGCTATAATTACCCAAGAGATATGTGCATAATTATGTGTAAATGGAATAGGGGCCTACTCAATGGCACAGAAAGCCAGGAGCTCCATGAAGTCCTATTGGAGTCTTTATATACTGTACATGACATTCACTACTATTAAGATTAGTAAAGATGTTTAGATAGACTGACACTATCAATAGGATTAGACTTGTTATCTGTGTTAGGGTCACAGGGGGCATCGGATAAATAAATTAATATAGTGCAATGTGACATAGTCTGAAGAGACGTTATACACCTATTGGCCAACAAAATTAAAATCACTGACAAGTGAAGTGAATAACTTTAATCATCTAATTACAATGGCCCTTGTCAAGGGGTGGGATATATTAGGCAGCAAGTGAGCAGTTTTGAAGATGATGTGTAGGAAGCAGGAAAAATGGGCAAGCGTAAGAGCCAAATTGTGATGGTTCAATGACTGAGCATCTCGGAGCATCTCCAAAATGGCCAATCTTGTACAGTGTTTCCAGCAGGCAGCGTTTAGTACCTACCAAAAGTGGTGCAAAATTGGACAATGTGGTGAACTGGCGACAGAGTTAAGGCTGTCCAAAGGTCACTGACGCATGTAGGGGAGTGAAGCTAATATAGCACAAATTGCTGAAAAAGTTCATGTTTGTTAAAAGGTTAATGACAGGAAGGTGTCACACAGTGCATCACAGCCTGCTGCATATGGGGCTGAGTAGCCATAGACTGGTCAGAGTGCCCATGATGACCCATTTCCACCAACAAAAGTGCCTACAATGAGTACATGAGCATCTGACCTGAACCGTGGAGCAATGGAAGAAGGTGTTCTTGTCTGATCATTTACTTTTCTTCTACTTAATGTGGACGGCCAGATGTGTGTGCGTCACTCACCTGGGAAAGAGATGACACCAGGATGCGTTATGGGAGGAAGGCAAGCCGGCAGAGGCAGTGTGATGCTCTGAGCAATGTTCTGCTGGGAGACCTTGGGTCCTACATTCATGTAGATGTTACGTAGATGTGTACCACCTACCTAAATGTTGTTGCAGACTAAGAACATTCCTTTATGGCAAAAGTATTCCCTGTTGCCAGTGGCCTCTTTCAGCAGGATAAACACCTTGGCCCATTGCAAAAATTGTTCAGGAATGGTTTGAGGAACGTGACTAAGAGTTCGTTTTGCCTCAAAATTCCCCAGAACTCAAGCATCTGTGGGATGAGCTTTACATTAAGCATTAAGAACATTAAGCATCTATGGGATGAGCTGGACAAACTAGTCTGATCCGTAGAGGCACCACCTTACAACTTACAAGTCTTGGGGGGGTTCCCTGGTGGAAAGTCCATGAGCTAACCAGTATACTGATGCTGTGCATTTTGTAATATGCTGTTTTTGACATATTTTGTGACTTTTACTTTGCTTTTTGCTTTTTTTCACAAGTATTAGTAGACAGGAGTTGTTAAACTTCAAATCTGTGTCAATGTTAATCATTTTTACACTTAAGACCACCACACACACAGGACGCAAAATAGGTAGATAGATAGATAGATAGATAGATAGATAGATAGATAGATAGACAGATAGATAGATAGATAGATAGATAGTGGATCATTTCGGTACCTCGTGAATTTCGGCTAGGACTGGGACTTACATCCACACTGGAATGAAAACATAGAAAACAATGAAATCATAGGAAAAATGTCAGGAACTGATCCAACTGTTTGCCCAGTGTAGCTTGGAGGATGAACCCAAACGCGGAGTGACACGTAAGAGTT
>JBBPCZ010000136.1:28764731-28778540 GCA_037974445.1 Brycinus macrolepidotus | reverse complement strand
TATATAAATATATATATATATATATATATATATATATATACACTTTCTTTAATTTCCTGGCTATCAGGAAAGACAGTACTGCTATATATATATATATAAAAAATGACAAGTGAAAAAGTGAAAACTCAAACTGCCCTTTAAGTTGTTTTTGAAAATGTCATAAAGAATAGAGCTGTAGAAATAATTAAAAATTACTTTAAAAATCGTTTCAAGTCTAGTAGATTTATTGTCCTTGTCAGTGAGACAAAACAACATTTCACCAGGACCATGGTGCAACACAAGAACATAAACAGAAACCCTACAAGACTACCTAATTGCAGACAGGACAAAATACACAGAGTGCAAAGAGAGCAAGAGGGAGTGCAAGAAAAACGCAAGAGCAACAATACAATGGGACAACACAATATTTAATGTAGTTGACAAAAGCAGCTATAGTTCTACTTTGAATGAATGCAGTATTATGACAGATACTGTATTCTAGCAGTGGAGTCATTAAAAAGTAAATATAGAGGTAGTCACATAATTGTGCAAATAGCAGCAGCAGGACAGAAAGTGGGCAGTGTATAATAATTAAAGGGTACAGCAGCAGTTGGGGTCTAAGTTGTTTTAACCTTAACTTCCAGTTAAAATGTTTTTCCTTCTCCTGAAATGTTCTGTTAGTCACCCATTAACAGAATAAACACAAATTAATAAATAAACAAAACTTTATGATTTGATGTGTGTCGGTGTGTATGCTTAAACATAAGTATTTAACCATACAGTGTCAGAAACCACATACACCAGTCTGTTAGACAATGGTTTCGTTCCTGACAATGTTTTACCATTTCCAGACCCCAGTATTCACAGTCACTATTGAATCAGGTGCTGATAATGGAACTGAACCATTCTATGCAATGGCTGAAGAGCGCCAAGCAGTCAGAAACCAAACCTATGTTCTTCTTAGTTGTGTTCTTACCAGCATACTGATAACTTGATCAAAAATGTGTTAGAATTTCTTGTATGTGTGTCCTGTTGCATGCTATTTAGCACTGTCAAAAATCTCAGTGACATTGTTTTCCTCCAAAAAATTTTCAAACATTTGACGAATACAGTATATTACCACTCAAATTCTTCAAATAGTAACTTTGCAATAGAAGAAAAAACTTCTTTAATGTACAATAAGGTAATTATTCCAAATAATTCTACATTATTTTATATGTCTATTCAACATGAAGTACAATACTGATGTAAAAGGGAACCAGCATGGTGCACTATACCAGTGCTAGGTCAGTGGATATAAATTATTTGGTTGGTGGTGGCATAGTAGGTAGGATACTTGCCCCTGGACCAAGGGGTCATGGGTTTGAATCCCACCTTCAGCACACCACCGCTGGGTTGCTGAGCAAGACCCTTAACCCCAAGTTTCTCCAGGGAGACTGTCCCCTGTAGTTAGGGAATGGAAGTCGCTTTGGATAAAAGTGTCTGCTAAATGCCTTAAATGTAAATGGGTAGGGAGAAGATGATAGCTCTCTAGGTTTAGAATGGTTTGTACCAGGCTCCCTCTACACTGCCCAGAAATATTTGCTCCTCTATAGGATCCCCTACACAGCAACTCAATCAAGCCCCGCTGGGCCTAGTCCTGATTTCATCAGCCCATCACACACATTAGCTCAATAAGCATGAGCCTCGCATCAGTCCCTGAGTTGCAGTGAGAATCATTACGCTGTTCTGTCCTATTACCCTCTCCTTCTCTGTGGAGCAATCACTGTGATCTATGGAGTAATATTAGTTAGTTATACGAGCTGTTATTATTGTCATTAGTGTTATTACTGCCATCATCATCAAATCGCTATTCGACATCTGAGCGTAACAGGAGAGAAATCTCAGGTATAAATCAAAGCCATTTGTTAACCCTTTAAACCACAGTCTTGTTAACAACATATTCACCTTATAAATCGACTTATTACCCAGAAACTATTATGAATTATCAGGTAACTACAATGAGAGAGAGAGAGAGAGAGAGATATGGTTGACAGTGCGTTTGTGTTTCAGTTCAGTACTTTTACACTACAAAAAACAAAATCTTAGCAACTCACAAAAATTACAAAAAATATATTGAAAATGAGGTGTAAATGCTTATATTAAGCATTTACCAGTGGGGTAAGCAAAACTTATGTTCCTGAAATAAGCAAAGGAAGCACCAAATAAGCAAAAATATCTATATTCTTGAAGTGGGATAGTTTTAATTTCTAGCTATTTGTTTATTTTGCTCATTTCAGTACATCATGTCTTACCTCATTTGCTAATTATTGCCTATAAAATAGCTTATAAAATTTAATTAAGATTGACCATTCACACAGGCATATATTAACTGTTGAATTTTGGTGGCCGTTTTGTTGACCAAGCCAAATGGAACTCTAGGAGATGGGAGCAAATGTAGCCAAGTAACTTTACCAGATTTAAAAATTTTAGCGTAAGCCTTTTTTAAATATTTAAATGTGTCAGTTTGTGGCACCGCCTAAGGACAAAAATTTGGTGGGCTTCCAAAAAATATACTAGGGAGGCAGAGTGTCAAATTTTTTTACATTTGAACTTTTATGTCACAAAATATTGGCTAGTGAAACAAAATATTTTTGCAATGATGTTATTCACTTCTCCACAAATGGATCGTAATGAGCTATGGTCATGTATCTTCTAGAAACCAACTTGCCATACAAATTTTGTTATTTTTGGCAAAATGGTTGTCAATTTATTGCCCAAAAGGTACTTTGTGCCCTATTTTTCTACTTCAAGGGCACTAGCACATAGGAACATGCTTACATAGGGACACACATCTCTTTTTCCATATCAGCCATGTGAGGCTACAAGTTTTATTTGGACTGGTGAAGTCTAAGTATATGAAATCACTGACCCAAAATCAGTGAACAAAAAGAAGAAAAAAGGCTTGTGAAACACCTCTGTAACAGCAAGAATTACATTATAATAAAGGTGGTCAAATTTTGAGGCAGATAACTTGCTAGACAACCTGGCTATCCACTGTAGAATCTTGTGGTCCAAGGCAAAGGAATTTTCAAATGAAGCCATGATGCAGCTGCTCATGCTCTATAGGATGCTCTCTATAGTCCCTCAGTGGAACAAGGTGAGGATGGGGGCTAGGCGAGCCTTCCTTGACAGTGGATACACAGACAGATCAGACAGACAGACAAGCAGGCAGACAGACAGACAGACAAATGGGTAGATAGATATGCAGTCAAACAGCCGGACAAAAAGACAGACACTTTCCACTTCTACTATTTTCTGATTTCTTTTTTACAGGTTGAAATGACCAGATGTCATATACAATGTGGGAAAATTTCTAAATGAGTGAACCAATAGAAACTTATAGTTTTGGAGATATGTTTTATTCTGACAGTAATATCATACATTGTGATTTCAAACAAAATGTGGATTAACATGTGATGAGCTTCATCTGCAGGCTGTCAAGACTAATAATGGACACATGCACACACACACACACACACACACACACACACACACACGCACGCACACACACACACACACAAACACACACACACACACACACACACACACAAACACACACAATATCATGAGTAAGAAAAGAGTGTGTGGGTGACCACACTTCAGACATGCTTCACACACTGATGAACAACGTGGTGGCTTTGACTCACTCAGATTTGTCAGAATACCCCCCCACACTTTGGACATCCATGCTTTGGATGTCCATAGTGCTCATTTTGAGTTTAGATGTTTTTGGTTTATAACGGCTCTTTATGAAAAGAAGAAGTGTCACTTAGTGTCAGAACTGAATCATAATTCACTGACCGATTTCAAGCCCTTATTTACTTGGCCCACCAAAAATTATTTACCAACCTTTGCTATTACTTTGGCCAAGCAGTCTGTCTGTGTTTCCCATGGATATAAATTTTAAGAGATGCCTGATGGATAGCCAAAAGCCTGACAGACACAGGGATTACCCATATTTTCCCCAATTTTCTCTCCAGTTTTATTCCCTAGTCATATGATACCACTAACACTCTTTTCAAACTGCTGCTGATGTAGAACCACTCAACGTGCTTGGAGGAGAACACTAACCACCAATTCAGCAAAAAAGGCCCTGAGCAATGGGAGGAGAATGAGGGCTGTCCTACCCACCTAGAAATAGCAGGGCCATTGGCTTGAATCCCAAGCAATGTATGGCTGTGGCATTAGATGGGATTGAACTTGTGATCTCCCACTGATAGTGGCACTCAGAAGCCCTGATCACCAACTTTCAAAAAGTCTTTTGTAACTTTAGAACCCAAGTGTTATTTCAAGTGGAATTTTAAATATTATCTTTTTAAAATATGTGTTAATGTAGTAGTTGACTGCCTTTACTATATTGGTTTAGCAGTCACTTTATTAAATTGCTGAAGTAAGTGAGATAATCTAGCTCAAGCAGGGTCAACTGCTGGACCTTGTCATTTAGGAGCAGCATTTGAACTTTTCATTTTGCCATGTGTGTGTTGATATAATTTAATTTCATTTATTCTAGCAAATCCTAGAGACTTTGATGTCGGTTTCCTAATCCACAAAGCTAATGGGGCAAGTTTAAACTTCCTGCCTAAGTGGAATATTCTATTTTCCTACACTAATACCAGCTGACACAGAAGAAACATTGTTGTGAGATTATGATATATAGCAAATATATCATATACACATCATTCCAGCCAGGAAAATCAGTTCTTTTTAAATGATATAAATGATATACAAATAAGTCCAATTTCTTCAAGAAGTCACAGCAGCCTCTTTGGGTCCAATACTTTGGTGCACAAGTATAGTTTTCAGTTGATTTAAGACCAAACCTTGGCTCGTATGTGTATCAGAACAGCTGGTAAACATGTCTATGACCGCAAGACCATGCTTCAGCTAAGATATCAACAAGAAACTTACCTTGAGGATGGACCCCTGGAAAAGTTCCACAACCAGAAACAGCTACACACATTAGCAACATGTTAATGTACCACTGTGACTGTAATTTTGGTCTAAATGATAAAACTAGAGGTGGCGGACTGTGTGTTTACATAAACAGTGATTGGTGTGTTAATGCTTTTCTGGTCTCTAGATACTGCTCAGCACTACTGGAGTTTGTGACTGTCAGATGTAGACCACTTTATTTGCTATGGGAATTCACCACCATGCTTATAGTCGCTGCGTACATCCCACCGTGTGCTAACACTAACAATGCACTGGCTAAACTTTATGGAACCATCAGTAAGCTCCAAAACTCACACCCAGACGGACTGTTTATTGTATCCGGGGATTTTAACCTTGCAAATCTCAAGTCAGTTCTCCCTGAATACCTTCGATATGTGGACTTTCTAATATGTGGACTGTGTTTACACAAATATTGCTGGCGCATACCGCACAGAGCCCACCCTGGCTACTCATCTATCATGCTGCTCCCAGCAAACAAACCACTCGTCTGACATGCCAAACCTTTTCTTAAGCAGATGAAAATCTGGCCACCAGGCGCCATCTCTGCTCTTCAAAACTGCTTTGAGCACACTGACTGGGACATGTTTTGGGAGGCAGAATCCTACAGTGGCTCTACCAACATGGAAGAGTTCACAGTGTTGGTGACCGGCTACATCGATCGATTGATTGATTGATCAGAAAGTGCATCAGTGATGTTATTGTCTCCAAGTCTATCACCACACATCCCAACCAGAAGCCATGGATGACTGTGGAGGTGTGCATGTTGCTGAGAACCTGAGGCACTGCCTTCAGATCAGGGAATATGGCTGTCCTGAGGACAGCAAGGGCCAACCTGTCCCAGGCCATCAGAGCAGCAAAAAAAAAGCCACTTCCAGGACACTGTGGATATATGGCACATGTCGCAAGGCATCCAGGCCATCACCAACTACATGACATCTCCACCTGCTTGTGATGGTGAGGCTTCCCTTCTGCTGAATCACTTCTATGCACAGTTTGAAGCACAAAATGACATGACAGTGAAGAAGACCACCCTGCCCCCCAGTGACCAGGTGCTCCGTCTGACCATGGCTGATTTGAAGAAAACTCTGCTTAAAGTCAAGCGAGTAAAGGCTGCTGGACCACACAACATTCCTGGTCATGTGCTAAGAGAATGTGCAGACCAGATGGCAGATGTGCTCACTGACATCCTCAGTATCTCTCTGAGCACCACTGTTGTTCCAATGTGCTTCAAAGCCACCACCTACATCTCTGTCCCAAAGAAGTCGTCAGTGTCCTGCCTCAATGACTATCGTTCCATTGCACTCATACCCATAATCGTGAAGTGCTTTGAGAGGCTCACTGTGAGGCACATAAAATCACAACTCACGTGGCCGCTTAACATTGGCTTTATCACCAAGAAGGCCCAGAGGTGTCTCTACTTCCAGGAGAGCGCACCTTCCATCCCCAGTCCTCACCACATTCTACAGAGGGGCTATAGAGAGTATTCGCTGTAGCTGCATCGCAGTCTGGTATGGGAATTGTTCTGTTTTGGATCACAAGACCCTACAGAGCATAGTGAGGTGAGCTGAGAAGATCATCAGGTTCTCTCTACCCTCTGTCACTGACATTTACATCACACGCTGCATCCACAAAGCCACCAGCATTGTGGATGACCCCACACACCCCTCACACACCCTCTTCTCTCTCCTCCTGTCTGCCAAAAGGTTCCATAGCGTACGGGTCTCCGCTGCCTGAATGGGAAACAGTTCCTTCCCTCAGGCCATCAGACTCCTCAATCAGAACTGAACTGAATCATACACTGCACCCTCCCAACCCCCCACAACCACAGACACAAATATACCCCTGAATTGAACTACTCCTAACACAATTCATATACACAGTGAACTGTTCTGCCTTAAACAACTTATATCACAACTGCCACTGTAAATTCCCCTCTATTTATTATATACTGCAAATTATATCCTGCTGCTGCTATTATTTGCACAGTTACTATTTAAGTCTATCTACCTCCATTTTGCATTTTTGCACATCTAACAATTCCACTGCTAGAATACAGTATCTGTCATTGTATCAATTCAAATGTCAACTGCACTAAATGTTGTCTCGTCCTGTTGAATTGTTGCTCTTGTATTTTTCTTGCACTCTCTCTAGTTCTCTTTGCACTCTGTATTTTGCACTTATGCAGTCTTGTGGTGTTTCTGGTTTTGTTCTTGTGTTGCACCTGGTGGAATGTTCTTTCATTTCACTGTGTACTGTGTATATGACTGAAATGACAATAAACCTTCTTGACTTGAATATTAACGAGTCTCTACAAAACTAAAACTATTACTTAGAAACCATATAAATGTCAATTTTTTCCTAAAATTCTCACATTTTAAATGTATATTTTGGCAAAATATTTGTAAAAGTTCCAACCTACCATGTAGGTCCACTATATATGTACAATTACACACAAGTAGCCCAGTGTGTGCCCCCCTCTACTCCATCACTGGTCAGTTGGCCAGATATTATTTGAACCATTCTCACTATAGTGGTGACACTGTTGTATTGACATGGAAGTGTGTATGATACTGTGCCTCAGACATGGGGTAGTTGTATTTACGCATCTTATCCACCCAAAATTATCCAACCAAGGGCAGCTCTGTGGTCAGAAACTGACCACCAATGAAGGTGTAAAGAATGGCTAACACAAACTGTAAACAGATGGGCTACAGTTTCTGACATTAGCAAGGTGGAGCTACAAGAGGGGGATTCTTACAAACTACTGGGCGGCCACTAAATGCACAGAGCAACACCACTAAGTATATTGCACTCATACCAGTGCTTATACAATGTCAGTGTCACTGGTGTGCTGAGAATGGTGTACATTTAAATGATAGGGTGTCTAATTAATGACTGCAGCAGGGGCAGCTACAGCAGGCAGAAAAACTTATGCTGCACCTGCACGAATTTGACTTTCTGCCTCCTAATTGCTGTATCCTGTTTCTCTAATATAGCAGAAAAACAATTTACAGTGACTGCAAAAATGTGAAGTTCAAGTGAGTTATTTCATGTTTTTGTTATTTGTTGAATCAGAATTTGTTTTATTTCCAGTCTTCCAGTCATAGTGGTCCCTCCCCATTGTGGAACGGATCATAAAATGGGCTAAAGACAGTGCCTGTATGTGAACAAAGTATATGTATGGTGATTCTGAAAAAAATAAGATGTAGATGTTTCTAATAAACTGGTAGCTCATTCACACACACACACACACACACACACACAATAAGATGTAACTGTAGCAGTGGCCTAGTACATTTTCTAGCATTGAGATGTTCCTTGCTGCAGCATTGGCCTAGTTCTGTCTTTAAGTGTATTTTAGGTTATAAATCACATTTGTGCGCCGCACTGAGCTGCTATCTTGTAAACGCACACACACACACACACACACACACACATCAGACACCCATGCAGGCAACATGGTAACATTTACTTTTGGTCAAAATACTAAAGGCCCCTTGTGCTAAAGCTTTAGCATCAGTTTCAGACATAAATCATACACATTCTGCCTGTGTGTTATGTACAAAACCAACACATGTGCCTATACACACACTTTATGAACCATGTGCTTGGTAAAATGCACTATACCTGCGTGGAGATATTGCACTTTTGGCTGATTAAGTTTGAGCAGCTCATGATGGCTAGTTTTTTGTTGATTTTCCTCCACATTTTAAACTAGATGTACATTTTGCATTACGGTCTCAAAAGACCAATGGTTACCAAGCAATATTTCAGTGAATTTTATTTCACAAGCAGTTCAATAGCTGTTAATAATGTGGCATTATTTGATATGTGCAGTCTATTATTTGTTTATCGGCATTCATTTTCTAAATCGATTCTATATAAATTAAACCATTATATATATTATATAAATCACTATTTCAACAAGGAAACAATTTGTGTAAAAACATTTCCCAAAGCAAAAAAAAAAGTGTCTAATGGTAAAATCTGAAAGAAATTATGCTGTAGACAAGCAGATCAGTTTTAATTTCCTATTGATGAAAGTAACCTTTAGATTTTAGTAGATGTTCTTATTCTGTAGGGCAGCGGAGATGTGTAACCTTTTCTGTGATCGCAAACTGATATTTGTGGATGGATGAATGCGTTTGCTTCCTCTCCCATAAATGAAGCTCACACACTCAACTTGGCTTTGTAAATGTCTGCCACAAACATGGACACACACACACACACAGCATGCTGTACGAATAATCCACATGTCAGACTGAGCTCACAGAAAACACACAAATAAATACACTTACATTCAATTTCCATTTATCTCTGGTTTTCCTTTTCTTCAGATGTCAAAACAATGACAAGAAAATGGGAAAGAATAATGTAAAGGATGTGTTGTCTTTTTCCCCAAAACTTGATGTACACAAAAACAACTCAAATTTAAATCATAATAAAATATCTTTTCTTCTACTTACAAATACAAATGTATTATAGGTAGGATGTTTAGAATCTGCATTTTTCAGCAAATTTCTCCACGTTTCAATGAGCTACAAATGAAAAATATTTCACAGGCTTTTTAAAAGCACAGTCAATAAATCCAACAGTGTATTATTATTATTATTATTATTATTATTATTATTATTATTTATTAACTACTGTTTACCGTTGCATGTTAGAGGCTCCTTTCCTGGTTCCTTGTGTGTGTATGTGTGTGTGTGTGTGTGTGTGTGTGTGTGTGTGTGTGTGTGCAAAAAAAAATTATCTGGTGAGATTCAGACAGCAACGATGTAGGCAAGGAGTGTGTGACCCAGAAACTATAAAAAAAGCAAAAGAAAGAAAGCACGGTATTTATAGATATCAGGATAATGATGAGAATCCCACCGAGCCACACACACACACACATACACATGCACACACACCCTAGCTTTACACTTTGAATCCTTGCATCCTTCGAATATTCATTCCCTCTTCCTCTCCCTTGCAGGTCTTTTATCCTTTCATCCATCCTTTCATCCTTATTCATCTATTTTTCAGTGGTTTAACCATTTCTTAGCTTCACTACACTAGCAAAGCCAACAAAGATATTCCATTCATTATCCTTCGTTATTCACTGATACACACTGTAGCTCAAACCTGTTTAGATTCCAAGCAGGATAAGGGAATATAGACTTTGCTAATCCACAATAAAAACACATTCATCAATAAATGGGATGGTGGTGGCCTAGTGGGTTGAATACTTGTCTCTGGACCAAGAGGTCATGGGTTTGAATCCTGCCTTCAGCACACCACCACTGGGTTCCTAAGCAAGACCCTTAACCCCAAGTTGCTCCAGGGAGACTGTCCCCTGTAGTTAGGGAATGGAAGTCGCTTTGGATAAAAGCGTCTGATTAATGCCTTAAATGTAAATGAACCAGCCTGTCAGGATTTCACCACTCACATAAAGTTTAGTAAAGCTTTAAGTTCTTATTTTTCTTAATCGCAGTTGCAGACACACATATTCCTCAAAAGAGTGCAGGGGACGATGTCTATGAAAAAAGTGCCGAGCTTGAGTACAACAGAGGTGCGGATTCAAGACATGTGACTTTCAGAACATGAACATGATTCAGACTTTGACTCGGCATTGAACCACATGACTCAGAAAGTCTCATGACCCAAACTGGCTAGAACACTGTGAGTATCAAAAGTATATTTGATATAGACCCCTAACGACAGCTCAGTCAGTAAATATTGCTACGCTTTGCTTATATCATTTTGGAGGACAAGTGAGACATTCATGAGAATATGAATTTGTCCTATTAGTTGGAAAGAAGCAAAATTCCAATGAGTATCAGTAAGGCCATGCTGAATGTGTAGACTCCATTCTTACTGTTGTAATTAAACAGCTAACTTACCATTATCCTCGTGTAGTTCTCACTTTAAAACTGACTTTTTTTGAAAGATTTTCAGTACTGCATCTCAATGTCTGGGATGTAAGTTGCAGCTGTATTTTAGTTCATTTTCTGCGAGTTAGTGTTCTTGCCATGTGTCACTTGAAAATACATACATATTTGCCTTAGTGGTCTATTTCAGTCAATTCAAAATGAAAAACTGACCCAATTTCTTTCCAGAATGGGCAGCAGTGGGTAGCACTAATGTTTATATTTCCTATTTCGGAGCATAGATTGTTTTTTGTACAACCAATCAAACATTAGTACCCAGCAGTATGTAGAGAGTCTAAAGAAAGAGAGATGAAGTCAGTGGACTGAATGGGATTTTTGCCAATGTTCTGTAAAGCTGAAAGAACACATTTGTGGGAAGAGCTCAGACAAGTATCGTAAATTTACAGTGTGGAGAAACGTATTATATTGTAATGTGTTGACACTGCACATTCATATAATTATTATTATTTTATTTTTTTCTTTGATAACACTATTTCTCTTTCAGCCGCCACTCAGTGTGGTGTGTATGCCTGTGTGTGTGTGTATGTGTGTGTGTGTGTGTGTGCATGCTGGAATACAACTTCCTTTTTGGTACACACTTATTTAAGTAGCGTCAAAACTGGTTAACAAAAAACTACACTTACCACGGTCAGTGACGCTCCATGGGTGTGTGTCTGTGTGCGTGTGTGTGTGCACGCGCGCAACAGCGTGTTCACTTAGTTCTGATTTTTGGGGGGATTTTGTGACAGCACAGAGAAGCACTGCCAGCATGGATGAGTCAGTGGGGCAGAAACCAAAATGGGGGGGGGCAGTGTATGTAGTAAAAGAAAGAAAGAGAATGAAGAGAAAGAGGGAAAGAAAGAACAGGAGAATGATAAAGAGAGATGATAGAGAGTGTAAAAGAGAGTAACCTTAAGAGAAAGTTGAAGTATGGAGAAAGGGAGCAGTGAAGAAAAAGAAAGAGAGAAAGGATGGTGAACAAGAGAGAAATGAGTGAAAGACAGAGGAAGGATAGAGACAGAGAGAGAGAGAGAGAGAGAGAGAGAGAGAGAGAGTAGGGGTCAGAGAGTAACAGCACAGCTAGCACTCGGGCAAGAGAAACACAGTGTGGTGGACTGTGAAGAGGAGTGTATGTGAGATGAGGAATGTGCGTTGGTCTGTGCAGTGGAATGTCTGATTCTAGTCTCTCTCTCTGTGTCTCACAAACACACACGCACACACACACACACGCACACACACACACACACACAAACACATGCAAGACAGACAAGGGGCTTCCTTCAAACTCTCACGTCAGGCCTATCACAAGCAGCCATTGTTCATAAATATGCTTGCGACAGCACAAACCAGACATGCTCAGCAAACACACACACACTTGTTTAATACAGTAGAGATATTCTATACCGTCTATAGTAATATCCCATATGTATTAAATATTAATATATACAATGTCCAGCCATAACATTAAAGCAATGTGCCTAATATTGTGTAGGTCCCTCTTGTGCTGCCAAAACAGCTCTGATGCATCGAGGCATGGACTCCACAAGACCTTTGATGGTGTGCGGTGGTATCTGGCACCAAGACGTTAGCAGCAGATCCTTTATCATGGTCCTCTAACCATTCCTGAACAATCTTTTCTGTGTGGCAGGGTACATTATCCTGCTGAAAGAGGCCATTAGGGAATGCTGTTGGCATGAAGGTGTCTGCAACAATGTTTCTGTAGGTGCTGCTTGTCAAAGTAACTTCCACATGACCCAAGGTTTCCCAGCAGAACCTTGCCCAGAGCATCATGCTTCCTCTGCTGGCTTGTCTTCTTCCCACAATGCATCCTGATGCCAAATCTTACCCTGGTAAGCAACACATACACACGGCCATCCACATGATGTAAAAGAAAACATAATTCATCAGACCAGGCCACCTTCTTCCATTGCTCTGTGGTCCAGTTCTGATGTTCTTGTTGTCTAGTTTTCAACAGTAGACAGGGATCAGTGCAGACACTCGGCCTGCTATGCAGCCCCAGGCGCAACAATCTGTTATGCACTAATTGACACCTTTCTGTCATAGCCCGTATTAACTTTTTCAGCAGTCTTCTGTGGGATCAGACCAGATGAGCTAGCCTTTGCTTCCTGCACGCATCAGTGAGCCTTGTGTGCCCATGTCCTTCACCAGTTCACCAGCTGTCCCACCATGGACCACTTTTGGTAGGTACTAACCACTGCATACTGGAAACACCCCACAAGACCTGCTCTGATCCAGTCATCTAACTAGTAGATGTGGCATCAAAGTCGTTCAGCCCATTTTTCCTGCTTCCAACACATCAGCTTCAAGAACTGACTGTTCACTTGCTGCCTGGTTTCACTTGCTCCCTTTGACGGGTGCCATTGTAACCAGATAATTAATGTTATTCACTTCACCTGTGTGGTTTTAATGTTGCGACTGATATAGACAAAGAAAACACAAACTGCAGTTTTTAAATTTTTATTTCATTTACTGAAGCGGGAATATTTATCAAATTGCATTTTGAGCGTCTCTAATATCTTTGTAGTTACACATTAACAATACACACCACAACAGGGTACCTACAAGTGATGTAGTCACTGTTAAAGTTGGATTACAATAGTATAGTTTATGTAAATACTAGTGCTGGGCACGTTAACGCGTTATTATCGCATTAACGCATTATTTACTTAATGCCGACAATTATTTTATCGTGCGTTAACGCATTTTTTTAAATCCTTTTATTTTGAAAGTTTGTGGCTTTTTTGTGCTCGAGGTGCAAGCAGCATGCAGCGCTCTGAATCTCGGCTGGTTTTCGCGGGGTCAGGCGTCCCATTACTTTTGTCCATAATGCCTGACCATTACACCAACAGAGACTTTAATGACACTGCATTCAGATCATAGAGTTTCATAGTTGGTCCTCTTTGCA
>JBBPCZ010000136.1:28724967-28752934 GCA_037974445.1 Brycinus macrolepidotus | reverse complement strand
ATATGTGTGTGTGGGTGTGGGTGTGGGTGCGTACACACACTTATTGGTAAATCTATTCTCTATGCAAATGTAAGAAAAACAATGGGAGGAGACAATTATATTACTTAATTAGCATAATTCAACATCTAAACTGTACATAAATGCTAAGCGATGCATGACAATATTTACACATATAATGCACTGTAATCTGCCACCCAACATGAGCCGATCAATGATAATCCCTTTACCTTTGATATGATTTATGATAATAACCTCCCTTGATTGACCTAGTGCTTCTCTGCTTCACTGCATAATGACTGCAAGTGTGATGTCTGATGTTAAAATAAATATATTTAGCATTTTTCTTACTTATTTGAGTAGTATTCAGACTTTTGGGTTATTTGCACTTTTAAGCGTGCAATTCATTTTGAAAACAGCAAGAAAAAACAGTTCTTCAGGAAGGCATTTTCCTAAAGCAGTTTCTTGTGATCCAAAAAATAACAAGGAACTCCAAAATGGAGATGTTGATGTAGATGTTACTTAATGTAAAAAGCATTTCTTACTTTTCTATGGATTTGTTTACTGCTGCTGTGCTCAAACACTGTAAAAAATGAATTATAATAATGGAAAAATGGAGTTATGTGGTTTCCTTTGAACAATAACGATATTTTCAATCTCCAAAAATCTTTTGATGACCATTTCTGAAACTACTAGCAACTAGATAGATAGATAGATAGATAGATAGATAGATAGATTGATTGATAGGTAGATAGATAGATAGATAGATAGATAGATAGATAGATAGATAGATAGATAGATAAATAGATAGATTACAGAAGCCTATATTTTTGTAAGCTGGAAACTTCTTTAGTAAAGCTGGAAAGGGACTCAAAAATGTGGTGTAGCTGTGTTTGAGCTGCCAGTAGCTGTATTTAAAGGTAAGCCCTCACTTCCAATATTTATTATGACTCATAAATATAATGACTCAAATAAACTCAAGTGACCTGTCCATGCTCCACCCACAAATGGGTTTTATGTAGCTAGCTATACTAGGTTGGACAAGCTTTACAGAATGCTGTTAAAAATCCCATTCCCATTAACTTTTTTCTTTTTCTCTTTTTTAAATATATGGAAATTTTGCGGGCTATTAATTTCAAATGATATTTATTTTGTATGCATGTAAAAGGTCACATTGTTAGGGGGGATAAGACTTTTTGTTGTGTAATCAAGCTAACATTAGCATGATTTTTTTGCTAACCTGTCTAGTTTTGATTAGCTGCAGCATCATAGTTCATCTCAGGGGCATAGCATTTTAAACTGGATTCTAAGCATTAAATAGTAAATCCAAACTCCAAGCTAATTTTGTTAAGTGGGATAAGGGTTTTCACCAATGTTCTATAAATCCTGTCGAACTTAGTTACAGTTATTGGGAAATAACACTTTCGTGAGAAAGGACGGAGAGGTCAAAACTAACTGAAATATTAAATTTTCAGTCATTTTTTGCACATCAATCATTTAACACTTATGCCTGCTTACAAACACAACCATAGTCAGACCTGGAGGAACCCAGCACTGATGGGGCGTTAAGACACTGAAACTGTGATGCTATGAGTGTGAAAGCTGGGGCTAGCAGGGGAAAAGGATGGGTTTATAAGACTCGCTGTCATACAATATTTACACTCACAGCTCAAACTTACCTTACCTCAGTTTAACCTCACCACCCTTAATGTTTTACCATCTCCCTCCTCTCTCTGCTCTTTCTCTCTCCGTCTCTTTCTGTCCTACATGTACTAATTCTCTGTCTTTCTCTCTCTCTCTCTGTCTCTCTCTCTCTCTCTCACTCTTTCTTTCTCTTTCTCTCCCTCTCTCTCTCTCTTTCTCCCTCTCTCTCTCTCTCTCTCTCTCTGTCTTTCCAATTCTGTCTCCTTCTCTCTAGTTTTCTCTTTCTCTCACTCTTTCTGTCATATTATCTCTCTATCTTTCTGCCTCTGCCTCTCTCTCTCTCTCTTCCCATTTCTCTTTTCTCTCCTTCATTCTGTGTTCCTCTTTCTGAATGCGCATGTGGCAAGTGACAGTGATATTACCTGACACTGTGGTGTGTAGCAGGATGTAGCAGGACTGTTTTTTGAGAAGGCTTCTGTGACTGATAATATCTAAACTATCCTACATTGTCTCTTTGACCATGGTAGTGGGGCTGGCACCGGGTACTTCTGTCATTGAGGAAATGAGCGAAAGTCGATTGAATGGGAACCTTCAAGGCCTTCAGCCTGAGTAACCAATGAGGTTATGTTTGTAAACCAATCCATTATAATAATTTTGCAGTGCAATGATGAATTGGCAGTTGCATAAAGTAGGCTACATTCAGGTCCATAAATATTTGAATGTTGTCACAGTTATTGTTGTTTAAACTGTCTACCACAGCGTGTTGGAACAGTAGAATCCTTTCCTTGGTGATGTAAAGTCTTTCAAAACAGCTGGTCAGATCAAGGACACCAGGAGGTAAGTGAATCATTGTCATTACAATACAACAATCCAGAAAGCCTCAAACACAGAAAGGCCAGAGTAGAATTTCTCAAGTATAAAAAAATGGTGGTACATGAAACAGCTGATGGTACTGAAGCAACATCTTTATGACAAATGAAACAATATGGGGGTGCGCGCAGCGCTCTACTTCTCAGCTGTAGTCCGGAAGACAAAAAGTGGGGGGGGGGCATATAACTGATTTTGAAAAGTTATAATGGTATACTGGTTCCGGTGCCCGTGATGCAGTTGTATGCATAGTTTCTTTAATTTCTTTTTCTCCGTCCTTATGTCATGCCCTTCACCTGGTCTCAGGTTGTTACCTGTCCCTTTGTAACCTTGCTCAGTTGTTCCTTGTTCCATGTTTGTGTTTTATTCAGCCTTGTGATTTGTTGTGCATTGTCTATTCATGTGGATTTGTGTATTCATGTGTTCTTCTTGTCTTCATTTGGTCTACCATTATCTAGATATCCCCTGTTTCTGTACCCTTTTTTGAAGAAATAAGCCTTTACATTTATTTTTGTCAGTCATCGTTAGCTTCCACATCTAGTCAGTTTTCTTTTGTTTTGTTAGTTTCAATATGGACTCAAACTGGACCCAGTTGCCTCTTCGTTTCCACCCATGTCACAACTGATTTCTTCTTGGTCTTTTTAGCTTAGCTAAGCATTTGTTTTTGATGTGTGCTAATGTGAATATGTTGACCTGTTGAGAGGATTTTTGTCTAAATTCATTTTATTTCTTTTTTTTATGCAGAAAATGCATGTTTTCCAAAGATTTCTAAATCTTTCTCTTAGCCTTATGGTGGTAAATTACCCATCAAAGCTTACAATTGTTCTATCAATTCTCTGCCCAAAAGCGTTAATATCACAGCAACTGTTGCTAGGTTGGCCAAGCTTTACAGAACAATGGTTCTGTATTCAGCCTAATGAGAAACAACACAGTTTTTGTTTACAGAAATTGAAAATGTGTTAGTAATTTTGAATTATATTTATTTTATTTGTGTATGGAAGCTCCACTCTTTGGACAGACTGTGTGTAGCTGGGATGTTTGCATGGTGACATTTGTGATTCGCAATCTGCCCAGCTTTAGGTACAATAAGAATAGTCCAGCTATTTAGTGTAGCCTTTTGAACTGGAAAAATCAAATTTATGCAGTAAATGTAAACACTAACCTGAATTAATTGGATGATCTTTGTTCTATAAAGGCCAGGCCTACGAAGTGTCACAACTGTCTAAGCACTCGGAGATTGTGAGCACGATCACTGGTGATACCACCAGTCCAAGACGAGTGGTTATTGTTCTCCTCCAGGTGTGTTAGCTGTCCAATAATGTTGCATTTGTGGTAGCTCGTGTGAATCAGAGGAAGCATGTGCTAGCTTTTACTCTCCCAGTGTTGCTGGTATGGTGTGATTGGATGAGTGCAAGTGTACACAACTGGGAAAGACTAGATGAAAAAACAAACGTTTTATAAAGCTTGTCCAGCCTAGCAACAGTTGCTATGAAAGATCACATTAGTGGGCAAAGCGTGCATAGGTCAACTGAATTTCAGTGCTAATTCCGGACGCAAATTCTAGAGGGTGTACATGGCATATACCTGCATAACGTGTAGACTACACCTCTGGATCAGACTAATGATTAGGGTTAGGGTTCATGTTAGAGTGTTTATCATCTAAGAATATTAATAGAGATGTGTGTGTGCGTTTGTGTGTGTGCGTGTGTGTGTGTGTGTGTGTGTGTGTGTGTCTGTGTGTGTGTGTGTGAGAGGGGGAGAGAGAGAGAAGCAGAGAGAGAGAGACACACACACACAGAGTGAGAATGTGTAATCAGCTGTCCCAGTGCCTCATCGTTAATAAGGTCATGAGCATGCCTATGCTACAGCTGCTGTCAAAAGCACATTATTCATCCAGAGAGATGACCCCATCTGCCCTCTCAATCAACCTCACACACATCATCCTCCTTCTCACTCACACCGGCTTCCATCTCCTGGTCATTCCTCCACCTCTCCGTACAAATCTACCACTTCATCTCATCTCAGAGTGTAATTCATTTTTCATGGAGCTAAAGTGTGTGTCTTAGGTATGACAGCTAACCCTTCACTGTTCTAACCTACTGCAATGACCCAGCACTAACTGACACTCATACACACTCCACATGCTTCAAAAAAACACACACAGTATATACTGAGGTGCATTCAGAGAGAGAGAGAGAGAGAGAGAGAGAGAGAGAGAGAAAAGATTTCTTTGACAGCCTAAGTATAACATGGTATCTCTCATGACACTGCTCCTCAGAATTCATATTAATTTTTGTTTGAGGTTATCTGATGACAAGAATGGACTTGATAATCATTTTTCTCTATAATTCGAAATTTAATCTGATGATCCCAACACACACACACACACACACACACACACACACACACACACACACACATAGGGTGGCAGGCATGATACGTTAAGTTAATTAAGGTTAAGGATAGTGATCTTTAATGGTTGTCTATTAAAAGGCAATTAAAGGACGAGCGTGTGCTTGATATCTTATCTCTGTTTCGTCATCTGCCTCTGTCTCTCATTCACCCAGCTACAGCGATGATGTTGATGTCACTGGAAAAGAAGGGAAGCATCTAAAGTGATAGGTTTACCAACAAATGACAGTGACTCAAATGTTTGCTTCTTTGGGTTTTTAACAAGTAGTAGAAGCTCATAACCAACTTATTTATCTTTGTACAACCTGTATACCTAAACCATCACACACTTACCTCAAACCATGCTGAGGTCTTCAATAATCTCTAATAGACTTGCTTATGTGTTTTCTGACTACTTCTGTAAACATGGTTCAGCTTTTAAGATGACTGCTACTGGTGTTTATAGCTTTGTAACACACTTTTGTTCATTTTAACAACTCCGATACATCGGAATACCTTCAAACACACATGACAGAAGAATGACTGAAAACACACAACTGAAGCATTTATGTTTTAGGGCTACAACAAGTTGTGATTGGACTGAATCTGGCATCATTTCACTTATTAAAGATAAAACTGAAAGAAAAAATGCCCCCAAAATAAGGAATATAGAAATGTCTAATTACAGAATTGGAAAAGCATCATCCGTTAAGATTTCCAGTCTCTGGTGGGGTCTATCAATCCTAGACTTTGGCCTGTCATTATAACTACAAAGTTTTTAAACATGTGTGAAACATTATGTCTAAAACTATTCTTTTACTTCATCTATACTTGTTTAATCTCATAGAAAAGTGTTGGCAGTAGAACGTGAGGCTCTGAAGCAGGGACACATAAGCCTAAAATCATCATGCACAGTGCCAAGTGTTGACTAGAGGGGTATAAAGCCCCCATCACTGGGCTGTGGAGCAGTGCAACTGAATTCTCTGGAGTGACAGAGCTTCATCCAATACCTTTGGGATGAATTAGAGTAGAGTTTGTGATCCAGAACTAATCAGCACCCGACCTAACTAATTCTGTTTTGGCTGAATGCAATCAAATCGTCACAGCAATGTTGCAAAATCTCATGTGAAACATTTCCAAAACAGTAGAGGCTGTTATTGCAGCAATTTCAGAGTAAATGCAATGTGAGCAGGTGTCGACTTTTGGACATACTGTGTAATTCCTTCTTTGCAACAGTTTATTTAAAGGCTGTGATTCCTGCCTCCTGTTTCAACATGTAGTTCTGGCAGCATATAAACATACATAAGTGTTGGGACCCTTATGGCAAAATGCTTTAAATTGAATGTGTGTGGGTGTGCATGTGAATATGTGTGTGTGTGTGTGTGTGTGTGTGTGTGTGTGTGTGTGTGTGTGTACGAGTTAAAATATACTAGAGTTAAATTCCACAAAATCTCAACAAATCACAACAAACAAGTCCCATGAAGTAGCTTAAAAAGAGAAAGCAACAGCATCTCAACCATCTGTACATCGTGTTCTGCCTGGCTATGTGTATAAAAATGCTCTCTCTCTCTCTCTCTCTCTCTCTCTCTCTCTCTCTCTCTCTCTCCCTCTTTCACTCTCTGAATGCACCTCGGGTACCAGCCTGCCACCCACCCACACGCACTTATACAGGCAGAAATATAGAAATGAGAACATTTACATATGGCCTGTTTATGCTTAGCTTAGAGTGTAGAAAATAAATAGAAGATTGTATAAAAGGAGAATACACTGAATTTAATGTCATTGATCAGTCTGTGGAAATATTCTGTACTATTGTCACACCACAGGACCCCCCCTCCCCCCCCACTTCGTCTCTCTCTCTCTCTCTCTCTCTCACACATAAATTTTTCATTCTTTTTCTCGCTGGGGGCTCATTTTTTATTGAAACCGTCAGTGTCATCTGCCAGGATGTTCAACATTATGCATTATCATTTATATATGACGACCAATCAACACTCAACATCATCCTCTAAACAGAGAATGCAGAAGGAAGCAATCTGGGACATGAGGGATCAGGCCTATAGGGTGTGTGTTTGTGTGTGTGTGTGTGTGTGTGTGTGCGTGTATATGTGCGTGTGTGTGTGAGAGAGAGAGGGAGCAAATCTTGAATAGGTTTTCTATTCAATGAACCTGCTGTCCAATCATTTCGGAATGCAAGATGTTGATGCTTTTGTCACCTTCACTTTTTCTCTTTTTTTGCCTGGGTCCTTGAATGTTAGCAGCATTTTCAACTTGATTTGACAGTCACATAATGAAATCCTCATATTTAGCCTGTGAGAGATACTGGACCTGAAAGAATGAGATTATTTTCTGTGCTTGTGATTTCTTATTTCCAAGTAACTACCCTGGACTACAAACATACAATTCTCACTGAAAGCACATCGTCTTTCTCTGCTCTCTCTCTCCCTCTCTCTTTCTTTCTCTCTCTCTCTCTCAATCCTCTCCACCTGTATTCATTGATTTTCCTATACCAAGATAACTATAATCAGGCATTTGATGTGTTGCAATGATGCCACGCTGAAGAGGGGGATTATGGGCCGTCAGAGATTTGGACCACTTACACTATCACTGTCCTTCGGAGTAGCAAGTATATGTTTGTCTGTGTGCTTATAAGTGTGTGTTTGTGTGTGTGTGTGTGTGTGTACATGCATTTTTTATTCTTAAAATGGTTAGGATGGTTAAGGAATATATAGATGTCCTATTTTATACCATTACGTCCGTCCTCAAATTATCACTGTTGTAATTTTATTTTATTTTTTAAGCGTTCAAAATTGAAATTGCAGATTCTAAATGCAGCCATGTGTGTTTGTGCGTAGAGGACAAGATATTGCATTATGATTTGTATTTTGTGAAAAATCTGTGTTGTATGCACAGTCTTGTTTTGCAAAAAGAAAATCTTTTTATATATTGATGCAATTTTGACAGTTTTTGAAATTTAAATAAATGAAAAAAAAAATTAAGTACTGAGTACTTAAGTAATAACTCTTATGTACTGTCACTCATTCTGTAAATGAATCGGCTCAAGTTTAAACACCCCCAGTCAAATTACATGTATTTCTTCGTGAAAATTTATTTTACTGTAAAATACAATATGTACCATATGTTTTACACAGGACACATTCTAGGTTCTTTTTTCCAATATGCTAAATTCAGCCAAAAACAATAAACAGTTATTATGCAGACAAGTGTGTTCTATGCAGAGAATGTGTTATTTTCACTTAGAAAACATATTTTGACCAGAGGTAGCAAAATAATAATATGTATAGCTGCAAGCAGCGATAAGGGGCCCAAGCATGCTAAAATAATTGTTGAAGTAACAGAGAAGAACAACAGTTTTCATGAAGACAAACAAGTTTTACAAATGTAACAGTTTTGTTTTGTTTATTACAACCTCCTAGAGGCCAATATGATATGCAATGTTTTGTGCTTCCTCAGAACAGGGCCCCAAGTACATGTACCAAGTCTGGTTTTGATACATCAAACTATAGTTGAGTTATCACCTAATTTACTGTGTGGTGGGTATCATCAACTGGCTGTCATAGACAAACAGTAATAAGAATCAAAAGTCCATCTAACAGGTTTTGTGAGTCTTCATCATAACATATTCTGTACCAAATTTGGTAAAGATTTAGTATTCTTAGGAGTGTTGAAGTTTTCTGAGGAGTGGCGAAAAACCACTTTTTATTAAAATCTAATATGGCAGAAAATCTAGTATGACGAAATTGACGTCATCGTGTGCGTTGAACTTGGCTTAACCCATGGAATCCAATGGTACCTCATTTTTGAAAATCAAGCACATGCACCTCAAACTTTGACCATCTGGTTGCACTAGAGTGCTCAAGTGGCAGACATGAAACTAGATTAGAATCAGGGGACTGTCTCTAATCAATGTGCCAAATGTCAAAACTTTTTTACCGGATGGTTCTTGGGCCAGGTTCTTTTTACCCTAGCCAGATTAAGAAGAAGAGTAAAGTACAAACACAGTGGGTGCCTACACACCTTCAATGCTTGCCCCCCAATAACTTTAAATCTCTAAGAGAAGGTTTTCACTCCAACCCTTTTAATATCCATGTAGTGTTAAGATTCAGTGTCAATTTTATTTACCTGGCTGCAACTTAATTGTAATACACTCTCAAAACAACCACAAAAATGGACATTTCTGGGCATGAGTACTGACACTAAGATGATAGCCTCAAGGCTCTTCAGTAAATAAGGAGCATAATTGTACCATATTACATTGCAATTATATTTCTAAGTTGCTTTGACTCCATACACTCTCTCTTGACTCCAGCCTTTTAATTTAAAAAATCCTACTCAAAAAGGTTATGAAATTGTGCAAATGTACCTCTTTCCCTTGAGGAAAGTGAAAATAGTGCACCTTTAATGCTCATTTAAGGGACACCTTTCTCACAGAGAGTTGTGCTTCTTTCCTGTTAAGCTTTACTAGTGCCAAACCACTTCTGCTCCAAACAACTACTTCAGAAATGGCTTGTCATTAACACATTGCCGTGCTCAAACAGCCATGTTTTAGTTTTTGTGTATTCCTAAGTGACAGAAGTGACATTAGGATGTAGGTTCACACAAGAAGAGCATTGATTTAAACCACACTAAATGGAAGATGCTGTACGTGTGGAATGGGAGAGTGTGACAAAGTTAGCATAGCCAGCATGAAGCCACTCACTGTTACATGTACAGTATTTTTGTAATATTAATATTTTTATAAGAAAGCATAATGTTTTTAGCTGACTGGTAGCTAAGCTCAGGTTACAGGTGCTATACTGTTCACTCACTCACTCATTTTCTGTAACCGCTTAATCCTCAGTAGGGTTGCAGGTACCTGGAGCCTGTCCCAGGGTCAACGGGCAGGGACTCACCCTAGGCGGGGCCTAAACATCAATATTCTGCTTTCAGTTTTAAATGAACATTAGAAAAATCACTGGCATGTATGTGATACAGAAAGCTGCCATGTAGACTGTCGGCAACAACACTACCATAGCTGCTTTGTTTGGGAGTATAGCTCATGATAAGTCTTCTAGCCGTCTGTAGCCTTCTACAGTTCATCCAGATTAAGTGGAACTGAGCAATGTATCTGATGATCTCTCTGTAGAACAGTGACCTTGATGGTATCAACTGTTGAATGACTCCCCCACACCAGACTCCTTTTAGTTATGTTTAAGTTCAAAATAGTGATTTATGTCTTGTTTCAGAACTGCTATAACATCACTTTGGTTGTAGTTTCTTTGAACGGAAGTGAATAAACGTCTGGCTGTAGCACACGGGCCTTCATGGCCAGAATAAGAAAGAGTTTCTACATCATAACTTCACACACACAAACACACTCCTAGAATCTTTCTTATAAACCCACACGCATATACACTGTTCCCACATTAACTTCAACAACAAAAAAATTACACCCAAAAAACAAACCCCATACTTACTCACTGCAGCAAGCTCTTCCCCATTACGCTGTTACAGTTTTTTGTCCTGTGGTTATCTCATAAATCTGCATTTTTTCCACATTTAACTACTTGCCTGCTAGAATACTGTATTCACTCATCGTATCCTGGCATTGCTTCTGCTTTTTGCTGACAACACTGTGTGTTGTCCTGACCTGCACTGTTGTATTGTATTGTGCAAAAAAGTTTTGCGCTTTCCTTTTTTGCTTTGTACAGTCCTGTCAGCACAATAGTCTTGTGGTGTTTTGTGTTGCACCATGGTCCTGGAGGAACCTGGTGTACTGTATAGTTGATTGATATGACATTAAATGCCTACTTATCTTGACTCTTATTCTCTGTGAGAAAAGTCTGCTGGACCAGAAGATTTAGTTTATACCTGTGAGGCTTCATTTACATTATTTTATTATAATGTAAAGGTACAAAAGTCAAAAGAGACAAGTCTATCAAGACAGGACCTTTTTTTCTGTCAGTGATTCTTAAGACCTTTTATGTGCCATTTAATTTGTTCTGGGACTTCCTTCTCTCCAGGCTCATACACCCCTAACAATCCCATACAAGCCGATGGCAGACACCCTGAGATCTATATCAGTACACTGCTACAAAGATGAGTGTTTTCCACACATGTGAATTATCTTGAAGAAGATGCATCTGCTTGGGCTGAAATCATGCTATCATGGCCACTTATGAACTTCTTAGGAAACACAGACACACCATGCTTCTGGTAATCTGGCTTCCTACATGATTTAGCTCCAACCACAATCTGCCACACCTGTTCCAGGTAATTAATGTCTTTAGAACCCAACTTGAAATAACTGACCCACCAGCCACACGCACAGGAACTGGCTGGTCCACCAACATTATTAGCAAAGTCATTGTTGTTCAACCAGTTGACACTGCTAAGCAAACTAGTTGGCTGTGCTGGTCGAGAAGCTAAAACAGCACTTGAACAGCACTGGCCAGCACTTCAACAGGCACTTAACTAGCATTTAAATGCACAGACTAACATAAACAACGTTTCCTGCCCTAAACTCATTTTGAACTTCTTCTCTACTGTGTTGTCAGATCTTATATCCTGTATATGCCCTCCACGGTCAATAGATCCTTTTGAGTTTTAGTTCCTCTCAGTCTTCCTCACGATGCTTATTAGAGTGCTGGACACACATCTCTGGAAAGATGCTCTAAATGAGGCTAAAATGTATTAAATTGAGAAGACCTTCCCTGAGTGCATCAGGAGCAGTAGGTTTACTTGAGAAAGTAGAGAGGTCAAGTATGTTAGAGGTGGATCGGGACTAAAAAACAGCGAAAAAATAAAGTAAGATAAAATGCATCTCCAGGAGGGTAGTGACCATTATATCTATAAGCAGAAGTACAGAACTTCAGAGCCAGCTCCTAAATCACTCCAAGGTAAACATGTTCTTTCAGATTCCACCTGACTTAAGTCAAGAAAGTAAGTCATCCTCTGCAGGGAAGTACACCTGTATATACTGCAGGGAAGTAAAAAATATTTCCTGCAGTCAGTTTCAGTACGTAATCTTTATTGATTTGAAAAAATAAATATAAAATATACTATATTATATTAAAACTTGTACACATAAAAATGTTAAATTAAGTAAACCGACTTTAAGGTTGCACGGAAATGTGCAAAGGGTATTCTCTCTAGAGGATGTCATTTGACCAAGGATGTCAAAATTTTTGCAAACCATTGAATGTAGTAAAAAAATAATAACAATTTTATACTTGTAAGCATTCATTTAAACCTCTACCCCATCCATGTGCTGGCACCTTGATTGTAGTCTCAAGGGCACATATTTACTAACTTTCATTAGGGAACTTAACTGTTTTGTATTAAAAGTATAGTATATACATATATTCTGTCTACAAGGCACGGCTGAAATGTAATGCTAAAGTCAGCATGGTTCCAGGTTTTAATCCAAAAATGGATTAAAAAAGAAACTCAACAAAAAGGAACACAATCACATTATACTGTAATGTTGGACTTTAGGAATTGTATATTCTGATGGCGGGCACAGTGGGGTGTTGATATGAGCGATTTGTTAGCCAAGGTTATATATATTATGTAGGTCCCCCTACATAATATATATGTAGCAAGTGAACAATCAGTTCCTAATGTCGCTGTGTTGCAAGCAGGAAAAATGGACAACCATAAGCATCTGAGCAACACTGGCAAAAGCCAAATTCTAATGATAAGAAAACTGCATTAGAGCATAGTACTTATCAAATGTGGTCCAAAGAATAGACAGCTATTGATTATATGTACTGTACGTATGGATATATATATATATATATATATATATATATAAAAATGAATGATATACAGAATGAATGGGAACAAATTCCCACAGAAACACTCCAAAATCTTGTGGAACGCCTTCCAAGAAGAATGGAAGCTGTTATACCTGCAAAGGAGGGACCAACTCCATATTAAAGACTATGTTATTGAATGCAATGCCATTAAAGTCCTTGTTGGTGTAATGGTCCCAATACTTTTGTCTGTATACTGTATATATTGTTTTATTGCAGGATACTGCTTATACTGTTTTTACAATCATGACATTTTTTTAAATTATAATTTTAATTAATTTTAATTAAACCAACACTTCTAATGAACATAAGTCACAAGCTTACATAACTCCTAAATTTGTAGCAAGAATACATATATTTTCTTAGAACACAATGCAGAATTGTGCTGTTGTGCCAGGCTCTGCAATGGTATTCAGGAAATCAGTGCTGTCCCACACAGTTTGATCCATTTCTGCTGGACTGAATGTAGCCCTGGCTATTTATAGGCCTGGGAACTAACTGTACTTCTTATGTCCTGAAATTGCATGTGTAGAGGGCGCCAAAAGCACCAGGGAAATCTCAACCCAATTAGACAAACAAAGCGAGTTATAACCTGTATGGGTGTTATATTTCTTATTACTTTTTATTTCTATTTACTTCTGAGTTACTTTTGGAGTTTCTGTCTGCTTGTGTGTGTGTATGTTTGTGTTTAAAACAACAGCCAACCTGAAACTCTTTCAATAACTATTTCTCTCTCTCTCACTCTCTCTTTCTCTCTCTTTCGTTTCCCACCAGTGTCTTGCTGATTCCACCACTGCCGCAAGTAGCAGTGTTGCCATGGCAACTGCCTCCACCGGTATGCCTCCTCTCCTCGGCACCGATAAAGGGTTTGGCAAATGCCGTCCCACCAAACTGCTGAGTTTATCAGCAGAGAAAGAGGAACAGACTGAGAGAGAAAGAGAGAGAGAGAGAGAGAGAGAGAGAGGAGAAAGAAAGCCGGTGTTATATAATTCGTCCAGTTTTGATGATCAATATCTATAAACGGATATCTGTTACATAAAACTACAGATCCAGTTCTCTGAGGAGCAGACACAAATGTCCACTGTACTCAAACATATACTACATTTGTGAATACTCTCATAAACAGACACACACACACACATACACACACACACACAGAAGAATGATCAGAGGGATGTAGTGAAGCACTGACAAGACTGTGTCATTACAATCACAGAACTTGGAAAGTATGCAAACACACATAAAGCAGCTGAACAGAAAAACAGACAAGAACATACAGCTTAAAAAAGGCTGCCATCTCTCCCACACACAGAAAGTGCAGTCAGGAGTTGGAACCAGCACTGTGTTGAGATGCAGTTCAGAGTGCAGTTTTTTCGGAGGCTGGTGGAGTGAAGCCAATATTAGAATCAGGGAGATTGTTAGAAGAAAATGATCATGCTTTATCTCCCACAGTATTAGTCTACGCTTGCAGCCTTTATGCATCATAATTACAATATCTCATAAAGAATGATGTTGTTGGGAAGACAAATCTTTGTTGTTCAGTGGAGAATGTTGGTGTTTAGCACAAAGCATACTGACCCTGCAGTAAACACTAACAAACCGTATTGCAGTGTACTGTACCTGTTTATGTGTGGTTGTTGGGAGACTCTAGTTCTCTTCCACTTACATTGATTCATTTGTTGGAAAAGACTGGCATGTGGTGAAGAATGTTAGAGCTTGTTGGAGAATGTTGGTGTTTGTTGGAAAAGAAAGATGTTTGTTGTAAACATACAGCATTGTGCTTTTTGGAGAAGGACAATATTGGAGAAAGATGGTGTTAGAGAATAATGAAACTTGTTGGAGACTAATGGTGTTTAGTGAATTGTATATACTAATGGTGTTTAGTGAATTGTATATATATATAGTGAATTGTTGGTGGAATGATGGTGTTGGAGAATGATGGTATTTGTTGTAGAGTGAGGGTGCTTTGGGGAGAATGGTGATGTTAGGCTGATGTTGTTCATTGGAGAAGGCTGAAGTATGTTGGAGAGTGATATTTTTTGTTGCAGGAGGTTCAAGTTTGTTGGAGAATGAGGGTCCTGTAGAATGATGATGTTTGTTGATGAATGATGTTGTTTGTTAGAAAATATGTAGTTTGTTGATGCATTATGGTGTATGTTGGAGAATAATGGTGTTTATTTGTTTGGTGTGTTTGGGGGTTTGGAGAAGTTGGTTTCTGTTACAAATTCTAAACTTGGCCTGCATAAGCCCCAGCCATGACATGCTTCCCCTCTCTTTGTCCTCATGAGGCCATCTGCTGAATGGAGCCTGGGAGACGGAGTCTGAAGGTAACAACGGGTTACCGCGGTTACATCTCCACGGTGACTGAACCCTACAACCCTTGACAACCATGCGATCCAACCAGTCGGTCCTATAAAACCTAGCATAAAAGCCAGGTCAAAACAATAACCCAGGACCGAAGGGAGTGAGTGAGTGCAGTAATCTTGGCGAGTTCATGGTGGATCTGTTTGAGATTTCGCTATGAAATGAGAAATGGCTTCAGATAAAAGCAAGTGAGTGAAACAGAAAAGCTGAGTGGAGTGAGAATGTACTATAAAATAGGGGCTGATACACAATCTCCATTCTGTTTTGAGCCTGATTGGTCTAATTTACAGTACAGTTCCTTACCACACTGTAGGCACAGACAGTACATAGAGACAGAAGAAATATAACAATTCCCATTTCAATATTTCAATATTTCTTAGCTCAGTAGGACATGAGAGATGAAGAGAAAGAGAGAGAGAGAGAGAGAATGGGGGGCTTCCCTCCCCCCTTTCTCTCTCTTTGTTTTAATTGTACACGTTCAAGTCTGTGTCTTTCGGCCCTACAATTTGAAGCAATTCATCAAATGGCCGTAATGAGTTTTAATCTGAACCCATGTGAAGGCAAATTACACTTCATCCAGCCTGAAGAGCCACTGCTGAGCCAAACGTACACACACACACATACACACACACACACACACACACACACACACACTTCATGGAAGCAGGTGTTTTTACTCGCTGACCTTCTGGCTTTTTTGGAAGTTGCTCAGCCCACATCATCAGGACAATCTTCCTGCTCCTTTTGCCCCACCTATCCTCCATTTCCTTGTTTCTTTCTCTTTTAAAGCCTTTGACAGACACATGGGCCCAATCTGAACTGTCTTGATATCTTATCCACCTCCTTTGAAAAACATCGCTCCAGTGTGGACTCTTAAGCTGGCCAGAGGTAGACACAGAAGCTCTGTGCTTTGGTGTCAGTCCAGTGTCTTGAAATAGACCACGGTGGCTGCCTACATTTATAGTAGTCAGCATGCTGGTTTTCTGTCAATAGGAACTCCTGGTTAGCTGGTTTGCTTTTGTAAAGTGTAAAATTCATAAAACCACTATTACCTTACCAGAGCTTTGATACAACCTCTTTCTTGTGGAAATGAGTTAGTGGATCATTCAGTGGACAACTGTTTGATTTGATTTGACATAATTATTTTGATCTCTTTCACAATAACAATGTGAAATACTGTGCAGTGAATGTAAAAATATGCATGGAAAGGCTATCCATACAAATGTATTACGTTGTTAATACCCTTAATCAAATCACTATAAATATGAAGTCACACTCAAGGTATGCCTATCTCAATTAATTTGCATTACCATTATTTACATTGGCACTTAGTTGCCCGCTACTAAGTACAGCATATGCAGATAAATTAACTAAAGACAACTCAAATGAATCAAGGCATTTGTTTGAATGAACGCAACAAATCAAGTTTATTACGGGGAACAATCCCTTTTGTACGTCTCAGGAGATCTGCTAGTCGTTTGTAAATAAGTAATGAGTCAATGTGTGGCCATTTTTCATTCCACTTCTCATAAATGAAGCAGTTCTTGTTTTTTCATCCTTAACAAGTTAATAATGAGTGGTTCATATGTTGAATTTGTCTTGTAACATTGAGAGCAAGTCACAAACCACCAAGCTCTTTTCTCAGCTTTTTTGTGAATCAAGAGGTGTCACTCTTTTGTTAATTTCAATTGATTCTTTTTTGGAAAGTTCCTCATACAACAGACACTATCCCAAAGCAGATAGAGAATATGGTACATATACAGGATGACACATGTAAAACGCAACAGACTCAAACAGAATGATGACAGTATGGGATCATAGTGGGACTCATAAGGGACTGTCCATATAAAATACGCTGAAACATACAGTATGGTAGAAATAGATCATTGTGAAACTCCTACAAGGTGATATATACAAGATATAAAACATAATGGACAAACAGAACACAGTGGAACTCACAAAGAAAGAGAGTTATGGGACCATGTTGGAATATATTTTCAAATTAATCTCTCACCAAAATGGTCTTTTAAGGATGGATTAGAGGGTACAAGCAAACATCAAACTGACCAATAATGGAAGGGACTGTACATATAAAATACGGTGAAACATACAGTATAGTAGAAATAGATCATTGTGAAACTCATACAAGGTGATAGATATAAAACATAATGGACATATAGAACATGGTGGTACTCACACAGAAAGAAAGTTATGAGCCCATGCTGGAACAAGCAAACAGGGTGGTCCATATAGAATACGATGGAACTCAAAGAGTGGTGGATATAGAACATGGTGGAACACATCAAGGGTGGTATTAAACATGGCACAACACATAAAGGAAGAAAGTTATAGAACATGGTGGACAAATACAGAATATTAGAAGAAAAATCATGGTGAAACGTGCAGAAGATGGTAGACATAAAACATGTTGGAACTCAAGCAGGATGAAAGAGAATGATAGATATGGAACCATGGTGGAACTCAAACAGGATGGTAGAGTTAGAACATGGAGGAACATGGTCAGGATGATTGATATAGAAAATGGTGGAACTCATACAGCTATGAAGCCATGGTGGAACACGTTTAACGTGGCAGGAATTAAACATGACAAAACATACACAAGATGGTACATACAGAGTATAATGGAACGTATACAGGACGGGTGCTAGAAAGTGTGGTGGACTCATACAGGATGGCAGATATAGAGTGTGGTTAAACACATACAGAATAGTAGATATAGAAGATGGTGTAGCACATATAGGATGGTAAATACAAAACATAGTGGTCTCTTCCAGAATGGTGGAATACATATACCGTAGAAGATATAGAACATGGTGGAACACATACAGGATGGTGAATGTGTCATCATGTTCTGCATCTAGAGAACATGGTGGAACTCATACTGGATGGTAGATGTTGAACATGATTAATAATTTGAGTAAGATTTCAGGAACATTTTGAAAGGCTGATTGTTGTTACAGTGGGCTAGTGATTAACTAGCGGTTAGCTTAAAAAATAGAAATGTGTTTTCCATTTTTCAGATCAGAGAAATACAGCAAGGTATTCCAGAACTCACACGGCTTCTCTCATCTCTATTTATTATTTATGTCGGAATATATTTTCACATTCATTTCTCACCAAAATGGTCTTTAAAGCTGGATTAGAGGGTAAAAGGAAACATTAAATAGACCAATAATGGAACAGGTGAGAGGGAATGTGATTAACTCCTTCAGATTCATCACTGCTGTTCATGAAAAGCAACATATTTCTATTACCTTTGGCAACAAAACATAGTCTCGCTGCAGCATGACAACAATGTACTACATTTTATTTAACTGTGAACAGACATATGAATCCAATCATTAAAAGAAAAAAAGAAGAGCTACATGTTTGATACGGAAGGAGTCTCAATTCATTTGGCTTTTGGTTGATTGATAGTTTTATTTTCCAGTTCTCATTTAATTTTCATTCTAAATTCCTGCTCTTGCTAATTCTTTGACCATTTAAAACTTGAGTGATGTTTGACCAAACAGTCTCTGAATGTGGTCATGTCTATAAAGCTTACCGAACTGAATTGAGTGTGGATGGGAGGTCATAAAAAGAAAGAAAGAACAAGTATTTCTACCAAAATGATCAAAGACTCAAAATAAAGAAACAGAGAATGAAGTGGGCAAAGAATGAGAGTGAGAAATGAAATTGGAAAAAATGACTGAAAACAGAAAAACAAAGAATGACAGAGGAAAGAAATAACAAAAGAAATGAGAAGAAGAGAGAGGCAGAGACGGGGTGGAGAGAAAGAAGAGAGAGAGAGAGAGAGGGAGGGAGAGAGAGAGAAGGAGGGAGAGAGAGGGGAAAGAAATGAGAGGAGAGAGAGAGACAAAAATTGAGAGAAATAAGAGAGGAAGAGATAGACACAGAGAGATGGACAGAAAGAAGAGGGAAAGAGATAGAGATAGATAGATAGATAGATAGATAGATAGATAGATAGATAGATAGATAGAGAGAGAGAGAGAGAGAGAAATCAGTAGAAAACGAGAGAGAGCGAGAGAGAGAGATGGACAGAAAGAAGAGAGTAAGAGATCAGTAGATAGCGAGAGTAGTGAGAGAGAGAGAGAGAGAGAGAGAGAGAGAGAGAGAGAGAGAGAGAAAGAAATGAGAGTAGAGAGAGACAAAAATTGAGAGAAATAAGAGAGGAATAGACAGAGAGAGAGATGGATAGAAGAGAGAAAGAGATAGAGAGTGATAGAGAGAGAGATGGGCAGACAGGAAAGAGAGAGAGAGAGAGAGAGAGAGAGAGAGAGAGAGAGAGAGAGAGAGAGAGAGGTGGGGGAGGGAGGCTCAGACAGCTCTGGAAACAATGAATGCTGTAGATAAAGCAGGTGGCTGTGGTAATTGCTTCCACAAAATAATGAATGAGCCACTGTCTGACGGAACAGGAAAGCTCCCTGCTTCTTAGTCCTCTATTTCTCTCCTCTCTCTCACTCATTCACTCCCTCATTTTCCTTTATCCATCTCTGCCTTCTTATCCATCACATCAGTCTCTTCTTCTTTCCTTCACTTTTTTATTTTTTTTTTCTTTTTCCAAAAACTAATCAAATCTATCTTACCTACTGTTTCCCTCTCTCATTCTTTGATTGCCCCACAGTGCTTTTGTCTCTCTGTTCCTCTTTAGAGAAATCACTGCCATGGTACTTGAGGCCACGGCTCGAGAGGAAATTTCCATATTTCGGACATGGATTCAAACAGGATCACTGCCCAAGGTTTTCCCCTTTTCACCGTGAGATGGAAAATTTAAATGTGACATTAATCACAATGGTAATGGTCCATAAATAAGACCGTATTCACACCACTTACCTGCTATACCGCTCTACTGGAATGGGGGTTGAAAGATTTAGCTGCAGTTCATTTAGTGATAACAGTGCAGTGGTTTATATATGTTATGTTCAGTGGATTGAATTTCGCTTTTTTGGCCAAAAAAAAAACCAAAACAAAAAAAAACAAGGCTGCATTATCTCAGTGGTGTGACCCCATGACGGTTTGATTACTAAATGTAACCGACACATAAACAGCATGAATAATGAAGGCCTTTTTTGTTTGGTTCACAGGCAGCTGTGAATTTTAACCCTATGAGGCTGATAACTGCACAGAGCAATTTTCCGTACCTCTGATTTCCATTTTTTTTTTTAAGTACATACATGCATGAAGATTTGCTCACATATATTATAGGAATATTATTGTATGAATTAAATGTGAATGTAAAAGTTATAAAGGTAGATAAAGAAATAATAAAATACTACTACGGTCCCACTTAAAATTAAGTATCTCTAAAAAACTATGTGATTACACATTACACATTAATACAACAACGGTGTAACTGCTGGTGATGTATTTACTGCTGCAAATGGATTACAGCTCCACTGTTGTAACTGTTGTTGTGCGCATCACTGTGATTACACAGTTTTAGTGACGATATAAAGAGGGACCATTATTATTATAAAAAAATAATGATAACCAACTAACTAACTAAGAAACAAACTAACTAACTAACTAAATAAATACATAAATAAATATTAATAGGTTATAGCTACTTCTCCATGCTGGTTTATGTATTCCTCTACTGCGCAGTTAGCGTTCTCCTGCTCTAACCCACCTTTTTTTCACAAATGTCCATTATTGAGCTGGATTGAGTCAGGTGATTTGTAGCAGCAAAACACACCAATCTGTGTTCTAAATGTTTAACTAAAGCATTTACATCTGGCTGAAGTGTTGAGACAGTTTCACACATGCAGTCCTGCAACCTCTCTATCTTTATTCTGACCAAAGGGATGATGAAAATCATCATCAATGACCAGCACATTCAAACAAAACTGGCCAAAAGCCATTGTGTTTGTAATAATGTGTGGTTTTGGCTAACAAGCTAAATGGAAATTCCACCAAATTCCACCAATTCCACCATTTCTTGCCTTAGCTTTATATAAGATAGCTTTGTGAAGAATGAAATGTTTCAGATGCCCGGTTCCTATCACCACCACTGAACAATTCTGACTTGGTCAGTTTATTTAGAATGGCAAAGCTCTGGACGATCTTAGTTGTACAGCTGCATTATGCAAACAAACAAAAAAAAATAAACCAGAAAAAAATATAAATATATGGTCAAATTCTCCTAAAGTACATTCTGACCTGAAGTGAACTTAAAAGCCGTTATTCATTAATTAATTACCTGAGCCAGGGTCGCAGGGGGTGCTGGACCCTACCCCAGCACTTATGGGGTGAAAGACGAACACTCTGGAGTGGTTGCCAGTCCATGGCACAGTATTTGTAGTCATTATATCTAACTTAATGTTTTGTATGCCTATTTGATTTGAAATTAAAATAATTTATAAAAGGTCTAATGAAAAAGCATTTAAAAAGATTAGCGAATAACAATAAAAAGCAAGGTTCACTGAATCTCTAAGGAAGCAAGAAGGCTTTTCCTGTTTAGATGAATTCAGAAGGGCACACACAGTTTGTGTAAGTGTGTGCGTGCCGAGGGTTGTGAGATGTGCGTGTTTACTGATTATCCTTTTCCTGGCATTTAAATCAGTCAAACTTCAGTCTCACAAGAGGCTATTAATTACCCTTGTCATCCACACACACGCGCGCACACACACATACTCTACACATAGGAATCTTCTCTTTAAATCCACAGCTGACAAGTAGGGCTGGCTGGGGGAGTCCATATTTAGAGCTCTATTGTAATGAAGTCAGAGGGAAAAGATTATTCGTCGGAGGTGACAGAGCGCTTTGAGAAAGAAAGGGCTGGCTGCATTGTTAGCTGAAAGATGGAAGTACGAAAGAGGCCTTCAGGCTAAAGGGAAGATAGTGTCAGAATGTCCATTTCTCGAGAGCTGCTTTCAACAGGAGTGATAGCCTCGCAGAGAGAGAGAGAGAGAGAGAGAGAGAGAGAGAGAGAGAGAGAGAGAGGGAGGGAGGGAGGGAGGGAGGGAGGCAAAGGAGGAAAAGGCAAAGTAGCTTTGCTACGCTAGCTTTCACTGCAGAAGATAACAAGAGCAAAATGAATAACACGAAAGGAACGGAACCTGGCTTAAACCTGTCTTAACTGACGAACAGACTGACACTGACAGCTGCATCATTTAGCCTTTCTGATGAAAAAGCTCCACTCTGAAGTTGTAAAAATGCATAGTATCACAGTGCAAGGATCTGAAGGTGGCAGTTGATTTTTCATTAGGCAAGAATCCAATAGTGGTGAATTACAATCATTTCTAGTAAAGTTTGCACTCATCTTTTTTTTTTTTTCATGCTAAAATAAAATTCTCAGGATATTTTCTGAAAAAGAAAAAATGGCCCTGCATCAGTCTGAATGTGGCATTTCAACTGCATCAGTGTCAGAATGTTAGAAGAAGAAAAAAAGAATCATGATTCAAACGCATGCACCCATGTACCTCTTTATTTCACCAAAATACATAAATAAATAAATAATCTGGCTACTTTGGTTTAGTTTCATTACGTAATTTAACACATATGATGAGGAGGTGAAGTTTGATTTGTAGTATTTAATGTCTATATTCCACTACTGTGCAGATCAAGGGCCTCGAGGTGTCCAGTGTATCAGCACAGTGTGATAAATCCCCTCCAGAAACACACACACTGAACCTAGTAATTAGCAGATTAAGTGTGTTTGATCAGAGAAATTACCAACCTGCGCTGCACTCTAGCCCTCCAAGATCAAAGTCGAATACCCTTTTTGTAAATAAAATTTTGTTAACACTACAGTGAAACTAGATTTTATGAGGCATAGAACTGCTGCCTGAAATCCACAATGCAGTAAACAGTTGAAATTTAGAAACCAAACTACCAAATTGTTTCATGTGGATTCATGATGTATTGAATCATTTCATTTAAAAAATCACATTCTAATTTAAAATCATTATCCAATCAAAGCGTGGATTCAAGATGTATTGAATCTTCTTGTAAAAAAATCAAATCACATTCTAATCTAACTGAATCATTAAATTTAAGATTCCATGATGACCTGAATTGAATGTAACCAAATAGAACTGTAGTGAAATCATGGCTGGATACAAGTGAATCGTGGTAAAATTTTAGATTCTATGATGTAGCGAATCATTTCCTTTGAAATTATTATGGAATCCAGTTTAGTCATGGTTAAATCTAAGAATTCATAGCAAACTGATTCACTGCATAAAGAATCTAACGCACAATTTGAAATACCATGATAAACTGAGTTTAGAATTGCCTTGAACTGAACTGTAATGAAGGTTTTTGGATGAATTCATTTGTTTGATAAGGAATCATAATCGAATCAAATCACACCTGAATTTAAGGTTTCAGGTTGTACTGAATCCTCTCTTAAACATCGTAGCTGAACTGAATCCTTGAAGTCAGAGATGTGTGCTCATGCTTAGCTCAGAGAGAAAATAATGAAGTAAGTTAGTCAGGTTGTGGTGTTATGCGCTGAGGCAGATGTATTCATTCGCTGTGTGCTGGGTTCAGCCGTGTGGGAGAGAGGTGAAGGAAGAGAGGGAGTGAAAGAAAAGCAGCGGTGCCGCTTAGCACACTGATGAAGAGCACAGCGGAGATGAGGAGGCCAAAGAGCTGGAGACTCGAGCACTGTGTGTTTCCGGCAGTGGTTGCATAAGCACCCCCCCACCTCCAAGGAATCAAACACACACACACACACACACACACACACACACACACACACTAGTGTGTAATGCTGCCTTTGTGGGGCATTTCCATTACTTTCCGTGTGAGCGTCTAAATACTGCTGCTCGCGCAATACGTCTGTCGTCAGCAGGCACGGCTCGTATACTTGTACTTTTAAGGCTAAGCTTTCCCTCGCTCGGATAAGAAAATGCATTAAAATTTTGCTTAATCTAACCATTCACATTGTTTTTGTGGATATCTTAACAGTAAGACACAGTGAAAAAAGCTCAAACAGTAAACTCCAACCTGTCCATAAATAGCGTGAGTCATTAGAAATGTAATTTATTGCGATGTTATGAATAAAAGAACAAAATAGCCCAAAACAACTAAACAACTGTAGTAAAATGTGCTGCCGAGAGGTTGTCATACACCCACTCGGGCAAAAACTGAGCCAAGAAGAGCATATTCTTCCTATCGATGAAACAATGCGAAAATAATAAGCAGTCTGACATAACAGCCGTGGACGCGACCACACAATTTCACCCTCTGTTACTGATGCAGAAGGCACAGCTCTGTGTTCCAGTTTTAACAGCCCTGTTGCTCTCTCCTTCTATACTTGTGTGTGTGTGTGTGTGTGTGTGTGTGTATGGTGGGGGTGGGGGGTGTATGTGTTTACCCTTTGTAGGGAGCACATCCCTCCAGGATGATGAAAACACGGAGATGTTGTGATTGTGGGGACATTTGTCTACTCTCCAGAGGAAAAAAAAAATCCTCTTCCATTTTTAAAACAATAATATAAACCATAAAATAAGTTCTTTTTTTGCATGCTGGCCATTACTTGTTGGCTACATTAGCCTTGTAGCTCCAGTGCGAAGCTAAAGAGGCAAATTACACCAAGCATGTCTTTAACTGTTGAATTACGTTTGGATAAGGGAAATTGAGTATATCTGAGATATATAGTTTTCACTACAGTCACTTTGAGGTTAAGGCTTGATTACTTGTAGCATAGTCCCAGTCTGATGTTCTCCCAAAGAGGTACAGACATAGATATGTTATCTATTGGAAGTCTCGCTGACCACAGTTATCAATATTTTGACAATAATTAAATATGCAATTAGATAATTATATATAAACAATTGTGTCAAATATAACTCGCAACATAATGTATTGCTGAAAGTGTCTTCTATTTATGTGTTTGTCCTGCAGCTTTTGCTCTGGCATTTTAACATTTGAGCGAACAGGGCCAGACAAAAACAGACACGTCTGTGGCCACTGCAACTGTAACTGTAGGCGTGTGTGACCCACTTTAGTCGATAAAGTTCGCATGTAGCCTACGCAAACCCGCTTCTTCACCTGCTGTGCAGACCTACACAGGGCTGGAGCTCCAAAGAATGAATCAAGCCATGAATTGCGGTGGTATTTTTAGCCACATGTAAAATCGAAACCAACCTTTTATACATCTGTCACTCAACAGACAAGCAAACATTAAAACAGGTCGCTTCATATGTTAAAAATGTGACTAATGCATCCCCAATTCCATCAGTGCTTTTTTTCATTTACAGACTGAAATAATTATATGGGCTAATTTCCAAGACAAGCACAAACAATACACGGTATAGTGCAAAACAGTATGTATACAAAAAAACAAAAAAACAAAGCAAATTCTTGCTTTGCCCAGAATTTATTATGTTTTGTGTACAAAGCCAAACATCAAAAAAAAGTGGGCAGATGGGATTAGCTATTAGCATTATCTAGCATTAGCTCCTTGCATTATCTAACTGCTATGTGCAGGTGATTTCAGAAAAGGACTTTGCTATAGAGGCTATGCCGAATGTGACGTTGATCTTCTGTATTTATGTGTCTGGGTGCGTGCGTGCGTGTGTGTGTGTGAGGGAGTGCGTGAGGGTGTGTAGGTGTCGGCAGCCTCCGACAGCCGCTCAATATTCATCACCCCTGGCAGCGATGCAATGGCATCCATGACGAGAAAATGGACTTATGGGTAATTCAAGAGACGACGGGGACATATTCATCCAATTAGAGATGATAATCTCCTCGGCCAGTCGGGGCTGCGGTGGGCTCCCCTGGGGCCGCCTGTTGGCTGTAATGGATTTAGGAACGTTCAGATTAAGTTAAGCCGCTCTGGAGTGGCACAATATGTCCACTCATCACAGCCTAGAGATGGTGCTTACTGATACCTGCTATCACTCACCCAGACGCAGAGCGCCTCCCAAAAAACAACTAACCACTGCAGCTAATTTCAATAAGCACATAATTTAATGCAATGCCCAAACAACAAATACATAAAGGGGGAATAGGAGGGACGTTATGACATCTCGAGTGAATGAATAAGGATGTGACCTAGTAAATCCATTTGTATTTTCTTTTTGGCATAATTTACAAACATAAACTTCCCTTTACATTTTGTGAATATGACCAATAGAGCAAAAGAAGTGGTCCAAATTCACCAGGAATAAAATTTCAGTTCATTAATGTGTAATCTGCATCTGCAACATCTCTTATAACCATTTAGGAGATACAAGGTTTTGTTACAACACTGATTATACATTTTGATAGCAAACCGGTCTTCTAAGAATAAAGGATCAGGCTCTCACTTTCCTTATCTTACCCACTCTCTCTGTTACGGCCCTCTCCACATCTATTTTCTATGATCTATACATCAAGAGACCTATTGTTTTCTTAGGCATTGTGAGTTTGCTTTGGATTATGTCTGTTCATCACGTCACCATGTCTATCTATCTATCTATCTATCTATCTATCTATCTGCCCATCCATCTATCTATCTATCTATCTATCTATCTATCTATCTATCTTTCTATCTATCTATCTGCCCATCCATCTATCTATCCATCCATCCATACATCCATACATCTGTCCATTCATCTGTCCATTCATCCATCTGTACATCCATCCTTCCATTCATCCATCCATCCAGAATAATTTATAGTAGTTAATGATTAGTTCATAAATATGTACTGAATAATCAGATGAATTTATTGCGTAATTCATATTAGTTCCTGAATAATCCATACTAGTTACTGAATCATTCATAATTGTTATTGTATAATTTATAGTATAAACTGAATCATTCATAATAGTTTACTGGATACTTCATAGTAACTGTTGAATAATCCAGAGAGCGAACCATTTGTGAATGTTACTGAGTACTTCAAAATAGTTGCTTAATAATCCATAGTAGTTCCGGAATAAACCAATTTGCAGTGGGCTTTCTTAGTAGAATTTTTTGTTCAATCGTCAGGAAATTGTTAAGTCAATGCCACAGTCACCAGTGTCTGAGTGGAAAGGATTAGCCAGTTGCGAGCAGCTCTCAATTCACTCCAGGCATGTATAGTTGCCCAGCGCTGCATTAAAGACAGCTGGAAAGGATGTGATAGCTGGCTTTGCATGTCACAAAGAAAGCACATTAGCCCTCACCTGAAAGACTGGTATTCACAAGGGACTAGCTGATAGGACCTAGCTAGCGAGAGGGAATTGTCTATGACTAAATCAGGAGAGAAGTGGGTAAAAAAGAGAGGGAAAGAGAGCTCTGCAATGACACCTAGATGTGTTATAGTTTGATGTATTGAGTAGCATGAGTATGACAGCGCCATTCTCAAAGAATGAAGGCTGTAAATCCCAGATTGTCATATTTCTGCACTTATTTGATTTAGCAGAATAAAAGAGCTGGTTTTATTATAAACTTGACCTCCTTTGCCCCAAACTGTGCAGTATTGCTGCCACTCCAAATGATCTGGATGTCAGGCTATATTTTCCATAGTACTTATAAAACTCCCAGATATTGCTTTAACCCCTAAATGCATAACTCTAGTTTCTAGTGATCCATTACTTCATTTCCAGCTCCACCTAATTCAGTTTTTTAGAAAATATAACAAAATCTAACGGAAATTGTTTTATGTGAGATATGTGTGCTGAATAGCTACAAACCTGGGTTATGTATTAACAGTTGGAGAAGCGGATCTGAGTGGCTTTGGCAAGGGGCAGGCTGTGATGGCTAGATGACCTGATCAGAGCATCTTCAAAATGGCAGGTCTCGGGGTGGTCAAGGTGCACTAGATGGACAAAAGTATTGGGACATCTGACCATTACACCAACAAGGACTTTAATGGCATTGCATTCAAATACATAGACTTTAATATGGAGTTGGTCCCCCCTTTGCAGCTATAACAGCTTCCACTCTTCTT
>JBBPCZ010000136.1:28683911-28702966 GCA_037974445.1 Brycinus macrolepidotus | reverse complement strand
CCGCGATTGGGTTCTTCCACCACGCTACACTGGTCTAACTGGTAGCTTAGCTCATTTATGTCCTCTCCCCGTGACAGTACTGTCCACTTTCTGCTGTGACAATGCAAATTTCCCACTTGTGTGACTAATAAAGGTTTATCTTATCTTATCTTATCTTATCTTGAACACTCTGTCTACTACCTGTCCACTCTATCAGGCACATCTAACCTGTTGTTTGACCCTGCACATGTTATTGGTCACAGATCATCTGATGCTGCGCAGCGTGTGTTTGCAGTGTGACAAAGCACACTCCACATATTCCAAGCAGAACACTGACCAGAGCATCAAACTGCCTTCTTACCGTAGTACATCCTGTTACATCCTCTTTCTTCCAACCTGCTGCCAGGTTGTTACTGTCATTGTAATGAGATAATCAATGTTATCACTTCATGGCCTTGTGATGGGTCAAAGAATCTTCAAAATAGCAAGTCTTGTGGGGTGTTTCCAGTATGCAGTAGTTAGTATCTACTAAGCGGTCCAAGGAAGGACTGGTAAACTGACAACAGGAGCATGGGTGCCCAGGTCACTGATGCAAAGGCCAGCCCATTTGGTCTGATCCCACCAAAAGAACTACTGTAGCACAAATTGCTGAAAAAGTTAAAGCTGGCTTTGACAGAAAGGTGTCAGAACAGACAGTTCATCACCACTTGTTGTATATAGAGCTGCATATCTCCAGACCAGTCAGAGTGCCCATGCTGACCCTTGTCTTCTACCAGAAGGACCTACAATGGGCACCTAAGCATCAGAACTGGACCATGAAGCAACAGAAGAAGGTGGCCTGATAAATCATGTTTTCTTTTACATTGTGCAGATAGCTGGGTGTGGGTGTGAATTCCTTACCTGGTAAGAGATGAGACCAGCATACGTAATGTGTGATGCTCTGTGCAATATTCTGCTGGGAAAGCTTGGGTCCTGACATTCATGTGAAAGCTCCTTTCACATGTACAACCTACCTGAACAGTGTTGCAAACCAAGTGCTCCCCTTCATGTCAACGGTATTCTCAAATGGCAGTGGCCTCTTTCAACAGGAATGATGTATCCTGCCATACTTTAGGGAAAACTGTTTAGGAATGGTTGAGGAATGAGGAGGAACTCTCCAAATTCCCCAGATTTCAATCAGCTCCAGCATCTGTTTGATGTTCTAGACAAACTAGTCCAATCCATGGAGACTCCTCCATGCAGCTCGCAGGTCTTAAAAGATCTGCTGCGAATAGCTTGGTGGAAGATACCACAGCACACCTTCAGAGGTCTTGTGGAGTCTATGTCTGAAAACATATATCACTTTTGTTCTCATTTTCATTTTTATTGCTCTTTGCATTTTTTTTAAACCTCATGAAAAAAAAAAAGCAGAAATGGTCCTAAACTACTTGTTACTTCTGGTTACATTAATTTACATTGAAAGTCTTTTCATCAAATCTAATTTTCATCCCAATCTTAGAAACCTAAAAGAAATGAGCTTCCAATTTTAAAAACTGGAACATAAAAACAAAACAAGAAACAAAAAACAGAAAAAAACTACCTATTGGAAGGAATATGTTTTGTACACACACACGCACACACACACACACACACACACAGACACACACACACACACACAAACACACACATTGTGCATAAGCATTTATCACTCATCCTTCTTTTATTAAAATTCAATTTCTCTTCTTTCTGATCAGTAATAAGGCTGGGATTAGAGCGCAGTTTGCAGATCCTCCCTCTCTCTCTTTCTCTCTCTTCACCCCTTTGATTTATTTTATTCCATCCCTCTTTCACTTCTTTTCCTTTCTTGCTCTCTTTCTTTTGATCTTTCTTTTTCTCTCTACTTCTTTTTTCTCTTTGTCTTTGCCTGTTCCTTTCTACTTCTCTCTCATTAGCTCTTTCCATCTTTCTCCTCCTTTTCACTTCCTCTTTCTTTCTCTATACCCCTCATTTTTCTCCCTGTCCTGCTATCTATTCCTTTTCACTTACTCCCCCCCCCCCCCCCTCAGTTCATGAATATTTTATTTACATTCACAAAATCACATGACCTACAAAGGGGAAAGAAAGCAACACAGAAAGAATGGGGAAAGAGAGACAGAGACAGAGAGAGACAGAAGCACGAAGAGAGAGAGAGGGAGAGAGATAGATAGAGAGAGAGAGAGAGAGGGAGAGGGAGGGATAGAGATAGAGGGAGGGATACTAATATCGCTGTGTAAATACTAATTAGTTGAACCAATCATCTGCAGATCAATACAGGGCTTAGTGCTGGAGATATTCCATCAAACACACACACACACATGCACACACACACACTGAGGTCAGAGATCAAAGGTCACACATTTATTTTAAGCCTTCATTGGTATATTGCAATGTGTGTGTGTGTGTGTGTGTGTATGTGTGTGTGTGTGTGTGTGTGTGTGTGTGTGTGTGTGAGAGAGAGAGAGAGAGAGAGAGAGAGAATACACAAAAAATGCTTTCTTCAGATTTCAAGATGCCAGTCAACATGTAGATGCACACACATACACACTCAAGCAGACTGCCAAATTTGCAATTATAAACAGTGCTTATTTTCATCTAAAGGGGATCTGCGCTAATCTGATACATATTAAAACTAATAAAACAATTTTATTAAAGAAATTGAAAGCATTTACAATTGTAATCTTTTCCAATTAGTCAAAGAGGAGGGCAAAAAAGAAGAAGAAGACTTAACATTTGAGTCAGGCAGAAAATGTCGAAAGAGGGGACCAGACTCCATGCTTGATGGAATTCAGCAAACTAAATTAGCATGTCTAATTAGCTCCAAATCCTTGACAGTTTGATGTTTGAGATTAAAGCAGAAGTCTAAATGCAAAAGAGCTCATTTGCTACTTAAATATATTAAGTGTTTATGTAAATTTCACTTGTTAAAAGACAGGGCGTTGTGTATGTTCCTGGAACATATGTAGCGCTAAAAATGTCATGGCACATACATATTATGCATACAGGAGATAGAAACAGATGAGAGAAATTTTCTGGAAACACCAGTATTTATATTTGAACTGCCAGGTATATCCTGAACTGTGAGTACTGTGGGACACTAGATCATTAATCAAGAGGAAGAGCCTGTAGATCTTTGAGGGAAGAAGGAGGGAGAAACTCCAGAACTTCTCTTAAATATTCAACAATGTTTAGCTTTTGTGACTGAGGAGCCCACTGAAAGCAGTTCAATTTATTTTTCTTTATATAGTGCAGTGATGGACACAGACTCACACATTTTGTGAGCATCACGTTTTTGTCTTTTTTATTTGTTTTTAAAATCTTATATTCTGTTTGTATCATGTGCAGTGATCATTTATATCTTTAGGCCATTTCAAACATTATTCTTGATTTTATAATTGTATTTGTTTTGTATGAACTGAATATTGGTCAAAATGACGGAACAATGTAATTTGGAATGACATATCGCTGAGGGAAGGTGTCAGGAAAAGCTCCTGATAGGAACAAGAATCAAAAGGGAAACATTTTCTAAGAATATGAGGACCACAGAAGTCTCAGCCGCATTAGGAACAGGGTGGGTCAAACACCTCCCCACTGACAAGCATTTCAGTTTTGCTTTGCTCCCATGTTGACAAATATTTTGATTCATTTCATCAGTCGCCAACTAATCCCCCGTCCCCAAATTGGCAAAACATTTGATGGGGGAACCCCCAGTTGCCACCAGGTCTTTCCCACACAGACTAGGAGTAACTACTGAGAGAAATCAAGAGTTTAAAGGAAAAAAAAAATATTTAAGAGCATTAAGGAAAAGCTCTAAAAACAGCATCATGAAGAACCATTGATAGGAACCATGACTTAAAAAGCAAGTCTTGGCTGTGATGTAGCAGTGCTCTGATGGTTGGTCTGGAATGTCTCATAGCCATGGTGTAACATTGCTCTGATGGTCAGGGAGCTCTGGGCTACGTGGGGAGTAGGAGCTTTGACAACATAATCCACTTTATTGTAATGTTCTTGTTTCGCAGATAATTTCTGTCAATTACTTATGGCCTGGTGGTTAGGGAGTTCCCCCTGTAATTAGAAGGCTGTGGGTTCGAATTCCAGGACTGCCAGTGGCACCACTGGGGTACCCCTGAGCAAAGTACCGTCCCCACACACTGCTCCCCGGGCACTGTGTTCCTGGCTGCCTGCTGCTTCACTTGGTGAATGGGTTAAATGCAGAGAAAGAATTTCACATTGTTCACACTGTGTGCTGTGGTGTGTCTACGCGTGACTATAAGGGGCCACTTTACTTTTAAAATGCTGTAAGTCATTCACAAATGTTAAGCTTGATGTGGAAAACAAGAAAAAGTTGAGCATATAGAGTCATCAGACCACACTCTATGGCTGAGGAGCCCAGGGGTTATTATTTAAGCCCCTTGGGTATGAGTGGCTCAAAAATGCTTTACATTTCAGATTTGAAATAATGAATAGATGTTGTTGAGATCACATATGAGTGTTCATTTGAATGTTGTAGTTATTTGTGCTGTTTAGCAGCTATCTGCAGCAATGTTTGCACTTCTCTTTATTTATTTTGTGTGGGTTTTTTTTAGCTAACTTATTTAAAGGATATTAATGGGCATCTAATAGGGATCAATGAAGAGGCAGTGTCGTTATGTCTTTGTCATACCATCAGAAAATTGTTTGAAAATTTCATGATGGATGGACCAATATAAGAGAACCACACATTATAAAATCTGAATTAAAATCTCATTACATTGAACAAACTGCTTCTAAACAAAAGTAACAGGTGAAGGTAGTTGCGCGCCCAATGTTTGCATCACCCGCCCACACACACACACATATGCAAACATACACATACAGACTTTAGTCCTCTCCAGACAGGTGTAATTACATGCTATTTGTAAATAAATTAAAACCACTTCTCGCTCAGTGGCAAAAAGAAAATCAATTCCTCAATCAATTATTTCTGCATAAGGCTGCTCTACCAGGTCCTTCCTTCAGATCCATCAAGGGCTGGAAAACAGAGGAATTGGCAGAAAAACTGATTAGAGAAAGAAGGGGTGAGAGGTTATGAACCAGAGTTTGCATAATTCATTAGAACACAATTGGTTATAGTGTGTCATTCATGTTTTCAGATTAAGACACTCTCTCTCTCTGTTCATGTCACTTTGAAACACGGTTTGGTTTTTGATCTTGAAATGGTAAGCCACCTGTCTGCTTTTCATTCAATCAAAAATCCAAATAACAGAATGCCAGACATTAATTGTTGTTCTGTTTCTTCATTTACCAATTACCAATTGATTAGCATACGTGTTATAATGCCATTGTAATGCTCTTATTAAGCCTCAACAAGCCTTAACTACGGGCTCATTACTACTTTAAGAAAATATTTTATACACTGCAAAAACAATTTTAACTAGGTAACTTGCTGTTACCTAGTTGTCTTAAAATGTTGAGCTCATTAAACTTCTGAGATTAAGTTAACAGGACAATAATCTGTGCTTTTCATTGCATTAACTAATTATTCCAACACTGAATCATTTTACACTGTACAATGAAATAAGACTTTTTCAATCATGCATCAAAGTCTTTGTCAATAATTATAGATAAAAAGACATCTACTGCTTTACTAAAACAGACTGATGAATTTCATGATAGAGATTGTGAGTTGTATATATATACTATTTTTTTATTTTTTTTTTAATTTATTTTTACTTTTGGAGTTATATTTACAGGAAGAGGTCAAGCTGCTAGGAAGCCAGCTTAACTGACAATAAATAGATTATTTACTCCTGCAACATTCTCACTGAAGTGTGTATGTGTGTGCATGTGTGGCTGCATACGCGTTCCTTTGCATGTTGTTGAAATGGTAGAGATCCTTGTGACTAACCTCACTGTGCTCAGGACAGACAGCTACAAAATCCCAAATCTTCACCAAATGGAGCACGTTAAAAAAGACATTTCTTGTTTTTCCCCCCGAATGTATACTCAGAGTGAATGTGTGTGTGAAAAGACATTAATCAAATGCTTCTGACACACCTTCTCATTAATCATTCTGTTCAGAGAGAGAACCCGAAAGAGAGAGAGAGAGAGAGAGAGAGAGAGAGAGAGAGAGAGAAAAGAGAGAGAGATATAAGATGGTCATTCTGTAATTCTGAAATTTGAACATCCCACTGTGTGTGTGTGTGTATGTGAGTGTGTGTGTGTGTGTGTGTGTGTGTGTTTGTGTCTTAACTGTCTGTGTCCAAAAATATATGCACTAGTTTTAAAAAGAATACATTTACTGATCAAGTAATATCTTTGACTTAAAGTTTATTATTATTTATTAGTTTATTATTGAATTCAAGGCACCTTGTTATTCAATGTCTTGTGTCTGTTGCACTATATGTACACTGTGGAACCTGAGCTTCGCCATTTCATCTCTCTGTATACTTGTACATGCTTGAGAAGACAATAAAGCTCACTTTGACTTTGACTTTGACTTTTGTTAACTTACAAATTAAGGTACATTTAAATGGTGACAATATTTAATGGTATTATTATATTTAATTATATTTAATCCTTCTAAGTAAAATTCCTGTTCCTGATTGTGTAAGGCCCATGGAAAATGTGTGTTACTTAAACAAAGTAAATAATCCAAATCTATTAACTTCAGTGAATTTCAAAATGTCCACTTATTTATTTATTTATTTTTTTAAGTGTACCCTGGTTCTGGAGACCCTCTGTCCTGCACATTTTTTGTGTTCTCCTTTCTCCTAACCTTCCCACCCCAGCTCAGCAAGGGGATGTTAATGAGCTGGTTATGTGGATAAGGTGTGCTGGAAACAGGGGAAGGACTAAAATGTGCAGTGCAGGGTGGCTCAAGGACCACAGTTGGGTGTGTGTTCAGGGAAACACCACACAAAGACAGGAATACAAATACAGTTCTGACCTCTAGTGAGACCTCTCCTGGGCCCTGTTTTGATCCAGTCTGTCTTAGAAAATGTTGTACACAGAGCCCAAGGCAAACCATACACCTGCCAACACAGCACTACCTGAATGAGAACCACCTCCACATCACCAGGAATACATACACAGAATTAATTAACGAATAACACACGTTGATATTTTTGTTGCTGAGTAAACAGTGCTGTTCAAAAGCAGTAGGACTGTGACAAAAGATTGTCTTTCAGGCTGAGTAATTTTTAAATATATGCTTATGGAGTGAGGGTGGTATAGGGTAACACATTTGGCTTTTAGACAGAGATCTGAAAATGCAAAATGAAACCTACTGAGACAAGAAGTCCCCTCAGGCATGCCCTCAATTGATATTTCCACCAGAGAGCTGTTGTTCACTATAATTCCACTGTATCACAAGTTAGCATTAGTGATACAGATTAGCTGTAGTGATCTGAGTTTTGCAGCTTAGCAGAGTTACAGCCATGCCTAAAGTGTTTTGTCATTATTTGCACCAACTACAATTTTATTTAAACTGTTATTAGTACTGTTGCAATACTCCTATTCCTACTACTACTACCACTACTAATGCTACTACTAGACTAGTAATAATAGTAACCACATGTGTATGAATTAAATCTTACATTCTGCACATTTCATAGTTATTGTTTCAGTTAACTGTAAATCCAATGTACTGGATTACAGACACACTCAAAGGAAATCCCCAGGCCTCCATGCGTGACACATTTCCATGTTTTTCTGACAACAGCATATTGGACTCATGTCATTAAGTAATTGTGGTAACCCTACATGAGCTGAGTTAGGTAAGTTGAAGCTGAAGAAAACACAAGTGTTCCATGCGAGGGGTCTTTGCATAATGCACTGCATGCATGTTTTCGTCTCCAACAAAGTTTGCAGTCTGACAGTCTGATAGCAATGTGTTCATTTTCCCACCATGCTGCCATTTCTTTAATGTCAATCTTTTTTTTATTCCTACTGGTTTTAATGTCAAAGACTATGTATGGGCATGCAGGTTCCCTTGATTATTTACAAATTTCACTTAGCGTGGAATATGTCAAGAACAAGATGAGAGGAAACACACTTTGCAATAAGAACATACTGCCCATGTGTAATCATGATTGGAAAGTGGTATTTAGTATACCAATTTAGTATACCACTGACTGAATAAATAACACAACATATTGTAATAATAAATTGAGTTTTCACGATGATTAATGGACTTTATATGATGTTCAAAAAATTTTGGGCAATCAGGATTCTGGGACATGGTAATTATGAATGCATGTTCTACATTCTTGAGCTAGCTAAATTCCTACATCAAGAAGCAATGGAATACATAAAAATGGGTTTCAAAAATGAAAATGAACAAAAGCAGCCCGGAAACAAAAAGCAAAGCTTCCAAAAATAGGTATTTATTTTTCTAAGAAGAAAAAGCAGAAGATTGCAAACAGAGCACCATCTGTGGACTTGCCATACTGTTTGTCAAGAATGCTTGTGTGCCCAAGATGGACCTTAAGATTAATCATTGGTTATGCAAAGCGAAAAGCCTGGAAAATTGCAGTGTTGATAGTAATAGTATGGGTGAATCATTTGAATAATCAGCCATCGCACTTGTGTTTTCAGGCCTATGCCTATATGTGCAAAGCCATTGAAATACTATATGTCATGGTGTCATGGTGTGCCATCACCAATAACATTTTCCATCCGTTGTAATGCGCCATCACCAAATTTTGTCAAGTAGCCCATCACTATCCTTATTTGACTTAAGAAATGCTAATGCATTTCATCTTCCATCCATAATATACATTAGGCTCCTGCATAGCCCTTGCCATTTTCTATCATTTTCTATAATGGATGGCAGTGTGTTGCCTATTACTAGTGGTCTAATAATATAATCATGGTGTCAACTGTGCAGTGCATTTCTCTGTTGCTGGTCATTTTAAAGCTGCAAAAATACACCTGTTGTTGCTATTGACAGTACACAACCACATCTTCTGTTTAAGTGAGGTGGGTTGGATCCTTTATTGGGACTCGGTGTTGGCTTGTTATGCTGCTACTGTGGATTACTGGAGCATTTGGACTACTATACTCTGTGTGTTTTCTGTGGCACTTAAGGTCTCAAGATACTTGAGTAACCTTATTGCTGGATTTCCAAAACACTAAGTTTTCTACTTCTGCTATGACCCACTCCTATTTTATTCTTGCAGTAGTTATTACCATCAAGCAGACAAAACCCATACTGACGTGCTGGGTGTGTATATGCACACAGACTGACGCATTTGCAGAATCGTGCGCATATACACAAACAAACAGGAGGTTCCTCTGAGACTTTCCAAAGAAGAACCCCTAAAGAATCCTTCTTACTTTAAAAGCATCAGCAAATAGATTGGAATCAGGGACGTACACACCTTAATGCCATCGCTACCTAGAAAATGGTTAATTTGCCCTCTTTGAGCCAAGCTGCCTCTCTGAAGGATTTTAATAGCTTTGATTAACCATAGTAGCATTGCACAAATTAAATTGCCATATTATTTTTAGTAAAAGCTATTAGTTGTGCACACGCAGGACCAGTGGTATATACGCATAAGTTTCATCATTTGTTGATGACAAGAGTCCTGATTGGTTGAGAGGACAATGTGGCTTACGTTAGGGACTATGTGGCTTGCATTACATAGCCCACGTAGATCACTGTAAAAAGTTATCTGTCCTTGATTCTCTCATGAGTCACTGACTTTCCACCCTACTGGGGCAGACTCTGGTCATGTTAGCTAGCTAGTCAAAGAAAAACTACAAAGACTTCCCATAGTAGATCCCTTCCAGGTTCTTGAATCCTTTAATTGTTTGCCTGCTGTTATAGGAATGCAGATTCAGGAGAGTGAAAATCTTATTTGCCCCTTCACTGAACAGCTTCTACAGTACACTTCATTAATATAGAAGCAGACATGTCACTTTTTATTTGAATTTGCCATTGTGAATGAAGACGTCTTCAAGAAATCTGTAAATATGAAGAAATATTCCCCTTCCAGACCACAGATCATGGAGATACAAATAATTGAAGATAATTATTCAATAATTGGAAAATATTGAAGTTCACAGTTTTCAGGACTGTGGTTTAGGCTGGTTAACTTTAAGTTAGCTATGCTTACTAGAATTTGGCATCTTAATGTTACTAATAAATGAAAGCCTTATGGAACAGAAGGCTACTGAAACATGAAAAAAGAGTTTTGTGAGCTGTGAAGTTCATTTCAGTTTCAGGTAATTTCCACATTCCTCCCTTGAGTAAAACTATTGTTTTGTGCACAAGAGTTTTTTGTGGACTGTCACAACTGCTATGAGAGTTAAGTGTCCGTCTAGAAATAACACTGCAAGTGATGATCATTGGGGTCTAATCATGGGGCCAATACAGACATTGTTGCAAACAGCACATAAATGATGGGCAAAGTTTGAGAATGGCCTTTATTTATAAAAAATGTTGAAGAGGGGTGTCAACAGAGTGGCAGCCTTGGTGTAATGGTGTTATTTTCAATTCGAATAGTTTTAACAAACATGGAAAGATTTTTGAAGATCTTAGTTGGAGTAGTGGGGAGATAGAGGAGATGCAGATGGTTAAGCCTGCCAGCAAAGAAGTGAAGCTCCAACAGTGTGGATTTCAAACTGCACTCTCAACAATTCATCCATGCCATCCATCCATCCATCCATCCATTACCTGCCGCTTATCCAGGTTGCGGGGTAACAGCCTCAGCCAAGATGCCCTCCCTCTCCCCAGCCACCCCCAGCAGCTCTTCCGGGGCGACACCGAGGGGTTCCCAGACCAGCCAAGAAATATAATCCCTCCAGCATATCCTGGGTCTGTCCCAAGGCCTTCTCCTGGTGGGGGTTGCCCGGAAAACCTCCCCTGGGAGGCGTCCAGGGGGCATCCTCACAAGGTCCCCAAACCACCTTAACTGGATCCTCTGAATTTGCTTACCTCAGTGATCCTTGGAGCTATGTTGTCAGGGGCAATTGCCCCTGGTAGGGTCTCTCATGGCAAACAGGTCCTAGGTGAGAGGTCAGACAAAGAGCTATTCGGAAGATCCTTATGATGAGAGAAGAAACAAGGTTCCCGCTACCTTCGCCCCGGACTAGGAATACTGGGGCCTCAACCTGGAGCCAGGCTTCGGGGAGGGGCTTGAGGGTGAGAGCTTGGTGGTCGGGCCTTTGTCTGTGGGGTCCGGCCAGGCTTAGCCCAAATGAGCAACACAGAATCACTCTCATGTGAGTCGTGAGGGTCCGGTGCATTGTGGATCGAGTGGCAGCCAAAGGTGGAAGCCCAGGCGGACTGATCCCTGGCTGAAGAAGCTGGCTCCCAACAATTCACCTGGTGATCTCTACTTCTTTCCCAACAGAATGTAAGAGCTGCTTCTCCCCAACAGGACAAACAAGGCCTTTTATGTTCAGCTGCCCTTTGTTAAAATCTGGCTCCGCGAATCCTTTCTTGATAATGGATTACATCTGCTAGACCTTAATGTACACTGAGCAGATTGTATAACTGAGCTATCAGGGAAAGCGAAATGTAGTAGGATTTATTTCTACATCAAAAAATGTTGGTGTACAGTTGACACAATACTAAGTAAATACTACAGGCCAAACTTGGAGACATTTTTCATAAACTGCAAGACATTTTATTTACAGCACGAGTTTTCTTCCTTCATCCTGGTCAGTGTTTACATCCGAGTCCAAGTCAGCTTGAATGGTGCACTGCAAACACTGACTGACTAGATTGGAGCAAAAATATACTCCCTGTTCACAGTCCTTGGGGACTTTGACAGAGCAAGATTACACCGCAGACCTACCAAAATAAAGACAGCATTTTAATTGTCCCTCCAAGGATAACAGTGAGCTGGCCCACTGCAACACAATTCTTAAAGATGCATATCGCTTTCTTCTCCAGTCTTCCACTGCTTGGTTCATCTTATTCCAAACTACAGGCGGAAACTGGAATCTGTAAAGCTTGTGGTTAGTGAAGAAATGGACCAGTGAGGCAAAGCAGGAACTGCATGACTGTTTTGACTGCACCATTTGGAGTGTTTTTGAAGCTTCAACTGAAAGCCTGGATGAACTGACTGACACTGTGACCTCTTATATCAGTTTTTGTGAAGACATGTGTGCATCAACCAAGACATTCTGCAAATACAACAATAACAAACCAAGGTTCACAGTCAGACTGAGACAGCCTTGTCAGGCCAAGGTGGATGCCTACAGAAGAGGGGATAGAGCCCTGTACAAGCAGGCCAAAAAGTTATTGACAAAGGAGATCAGAGTGTCTAACAAAGCCACACTGAAAAGCTTCAGCCAACTCATCAGTGTGGAGAGGCCTGCAAGACATGACAAACTACAGAAGACCACCCTCTCCTGCTGAGACAAACAAAGATTTAGGTGATGACCTGAATGCCTTCTACTGCCAGTTTGAGAGAGACAAATTCACACCCCTCACACACTCCAGCTCAAGAACAACAGCCCCTGTCATACCTCTGGTAACCCTCATAACCACCTCCATGATACTCAGGCAACACTCAAGATGTATGGAGAGGATGTGAGCTGGGTCTCCCAAAGAAAGCACCAGGTCCAGATGGTGTCTCCTCCCTGTTCCTCCCTGTTCAGCTTATGCTGAACAACTAGCTCCAATATTTTTGTAGATCTTTAAAAGATCCCTGGAGTTGTGTGAAATCCCCTCCCGCTTTAAATGCTCCATCATCATCCTGGTCCCTAAGAAAATCTCCATCACCGGACTGAATGACTACAGGCTGGTCGTTCTGACATCTGTGGTCCTGGAGTCTTTTGAATGACTGGTGTTCTTCCACTCTAAGAACGCCACAGGACACCTGCCGGACCTCCTGCAGTTTGTCTACAAGGCAAACAGGTTAGTGGACGACTTTGTTCAACACCAACATCCCAGATATCCTCTCCTTCAAATATTCCCAGCTCACTGTATCCCCTGCCATCTGTCAGTGGATCACCAGCTTCCTGACAGGAAACAGCAGGTGAGGCTGGGGAAGTCACTTCTGGCATACAGACAGTCAGCACTTGTGCTCCCCAGGGATGTGTCCTCTCCCAACTGCTTTTCTCCCTCTACACCAATGACTGTATCTTCAATTACCCGGCAGGTAAAACTCCTGAATTTGCTAACACTATGCTCATAAGACTTATCCAGGATGGTGAGGAGTGTGGATGTTGGTGGGAGGTTGGACAGCTGGTTTTCTGATGCAGGCTGTGGAGGTTTCAGTGGACTTTAGGTGACACCCCTCAGCACTACTCCCCCTCACAATATCCAACAGCCTTGTGTCAAACGTGGGAACCTTCAAGTTTCTGGGTGCTACTACTTCCCAAGAAGTGGGAGCCCTACATCAACTCCATCCTCAAAAAGACTCAACAAAGAATGTACTTTCGGCACAAATGAGGTTTGTCATAGAAGCTGTTGGGCCAGTTTGACACCGCAATCATCAAATACGTCCTGTGCTCATTCAAGGCCTTGCTTTAATGGTCACTCTTTATTAGTGGTGGATCTGTCATTGTACATGTAATAGAGGTATAACATAAGACAACAGCCCCAGACCAACAGTCCTTATTTTCTGCATCATAGTATTACTACTATGCAGTGCCAATGTAAATTCAGCATGGCTTTCTACTCTCTGTCTTCAGTAGTATGAAAAGACAAACCCTGAAAAACTTTTTCCTTTCAATTAGAAGACTGAGAAAAGTTAGAAAAAGAGATGGATATAGGCAGAGTGAGAGAGAGATCATGACAAAGGACTGGTGAAAGATGGAGTTCTATTGGAGGAAAAAAGAGAGAGAATGTGTCTCTGCAATGTCAGGTGAATAGGCACTGGCTGAATATGTCAAGATAGAGAGAAAGAAAAAGAAAAAGAAAGAGAGAGTGAGAGAGGGGTATGAAGGTAGGGTAAAATGGAGGGGGGTATAAAACTGCCACTTCATTCTTCTCAACTGCAAAGTTAAAAATTCCACTTGTCACTGTGCAACAATGGTCCTGCCACTGCAACCATGATGGAAGGAAAGAGAGTGCCAAGGAGTCACAAAATGCAGGAAAAGAGAATAGAAAGATGGGAAAGAAGGTGGAAAAGGACTGCAATCTTGAACTTGTTATTCAGATATTAATACTAAGGATTATTATCTGTACAGACATTTTTGCATCAATTATTCAGTAATGATTTTGATTCTAATATTACTTTACTTTATGACTTTGATTTGAAGACTTTATTTGAAGGCTAGATAGGAATTTAATAATAATAATAATAATAATAATAATAATAACAACAACAACAAAGACAACAACAACAACAAACAACAACGACAATAATAATAATAATAATTTATTTGCTGTGTTTTGCAACTACCCTTTTTTTTCTAAACCTTAAACACAAATCTCAATACTAAATTCACCAATATTCATCTCTCGCAAATAATGAAGTCCAAAGCATGTTCATAAAGGCCTTCATGTACTGAGAGCAATTTATTTGTGTGATTTATTTGGACATCAATAAATGAAATCGATGATGATAGCTTGCAAATCCAATTATTTTATAATTTATTTTATAAATTATTTTATTTGCCCATGTTTGATTTTTGCAAACTTTCATAACTCACAGAACAATCACTGTCACCTCTGGCACTGGCATGGCGACCAACAAGCTGGGAGATTGGCTGTGTCCAGGTTACGTTTTTTGAATTGTCAAGAGGATCAGATTGCCCTCTGCTATGGCTTTATAGCAGTACTATATTATGTGTAAAACTCAGTCAAGTAGAATATAATGATTTGATCTGTCATTTCTTTTGCATTTTAATTATTTAACACTTTTTTTTTTAATAATTGCCAATGACGTTTTTTTCTATACCAAGTTCAGTTTTTTAAAACTCTTCTAACACCTCTCTGCAAAAATATTCAGCTTTGCCCAGCAGTTCATTTTATGCCCCAAAATGCTCTTCAACTTTAGAAATTGTCTTCACTGAATGCATTTTGTGTGCTTACTGTGTTTATGTGTGATAAAAAGATCTCAATACTATATTTTAATTGTAGTGCAATAGAGGTTATGGCAATGCTAAAACTGAAACCTTGGCTGTGAATATGGCGGTACAGGGGTGCAGTGTGTTATGCTGTCACCTTGCAGAAACAAAGTCCTGACCGATTCCCGGGTTCTTTCTGAGTGGAGTTTGTTCTTCCCGTATTTGCTTGGGGTATCGCCAGGTTTCCTCCCACAGTCCAAAGACATGCATGTCAGGCAAATTAGACATGTGTAATTGCCCCTAAGTGTGAATGTGTGCGTGAATGTCTTTGTCTGCCTTTTGATGGATTGGCAATCTGTCTTGCGTGTTTCTTCACCTTTCGCCCCTTGACTTCCGGGTCCAGCACCCCATGACCCTGATTAAAGATAAGCAGCTCAGATAAAGAATGGTTGGATGGGGGGCTGTGAATATTTTAGCTGACTGACTGTAAGTTGTTTTATTTTTGTCATGTCATTAGCCTTTTACAATCTTGGTGATAGACCATCAGGCAGTCAATTACCTTCAATATAAAGGCCCAAAATAGACTTGTTCTACCTCAGAGTGGTCATATATGGAATGATGCAGGTGCCTCATTAGGCCTGACTAATGTTTTTTTACACTGTATACACTGCAAAACTGTATTTACAATAGGGACACATATTAGCACTTACAGCATTCTCTCCCTTTCTTATACACACACACACACACACACACACACACACACACACAAAGAAACAGAAACACACAGAGAGAAAGAAACACATACACAAGGTAATTAGTTTGTCTGAGTCAATGTGCTGAGCTTGAGAAAATAAGTCATTGACTCTTTGACAGACAGGCTGGCATATTAGCATAAAGAGGAGAGGATGAAAAAGTGACATTTTTTTCCCTGCTCGGAGGACAATCTCCTTCTAATGGTCTGTTTACAACAGCTATTTAGACTGAAACTGAATACAATAAAATAGTAATTGGACAATAAAACAAGAAAGTGTTCATGTACACACAAACAGGCACAGAATGTTTTTCTTTTGAAAATGTGTTGTGGCGGGTGCCGAAACTGGTGCTCGGCTGGTGCTGGTTGCCAGGCACCTGAGCGCTCTTTAAGATTGTGTTGACACTGATCAGTACATGCACTAACGGTTGCCCTCAGGACAATGAGTGCATATTTTTAATGTACTGACATCACCAGTTTCTGTTTCATGAATATACAGGTTCTTTTTTGCAGTGCAAAACTGAGGTCCAGTTTAGGATTAGGCACTAACATTGCTCTGGTACCAGAACTGTGCTAGTAGAAAAAGACTAACAAATGATGGGAAGACAAGAAAGGACACTTTCCTTTTGAGGCATTGAAGAAATTTCCACAGAAAATATATGAGAGAGCACATGCCAGGTTAAACTGACACAACATCCCTTATCTGAGTAAGAATGACCCTAATATATTGTTACTTTGACTCCATTTGGCTAATAATTTTTCAAAACTTCTGTTTGTTTTAGTTTTTTACGTTTAGAAATGTATTCCTAAAAGCCTAAGAATTGCTTCCCAACAACAAATTGTTTAGTTAAAATCAAATCTTTATTATTATTCAGTTTTTTTCTCAGCTGACCACAGATCTTTAGCTTTCCCCCTAAGAGACAAGACTAAAAATAATAAAATGTTATTACCTTACATAAAGTAAAGAAGCATACATGAAGACAAAAGGGTCCCATTTCATATTAAGTGTTACTAAAAACTGTGTAATAAGATTTTAACAATACGTGCAACCACAGTGTAACTACTGATGATGTATTCGCTGCTCATACGATGTGTAACAGCGAATACGTCTTCAATAGTTACTATGTTAAAACGTTACTACAGATGTTATTACAGACGTTTAAATCTGATTTCAACAAATAAAAACAGTATTTGCTCTCCTACATGCTCGACCACTCTCTGGACGCCGCTCTCTCTGCAGGTTTTCCACACCCACTTGTGGGCAGAGACTATCCTGAAAGTTCTCCCGTGTTCAAAGATCTTGTGTTTTTTCCATTTGTTTCTAAGACTTAAAATAAAAGAAATTTGTGTGGTTTTGTTCTTTATGGGCATTTGCATGTGACGCTATTTTAAACCCCCCAGAAGAAGTCATTATTACATGTTTTTTAAATTACAATACATTTGGTTCTACGTGACATAGGAACAACAAACAAAGCTCAGCATGACATCTGACACCTCGAGCATCAACATAAACCGGAAGAACTTCCATTTAAGGAGCAATTTTACCGTATGACAACAATTTACCATTTGTCGCACTGCGAGCATGGATCCATGCCAGTTGGATTCTAAGGGTTAATATAAAGTGGGACCAAAAAGAGTGGTGATAAAGGCTAGTGTAAGCAAGCTTGTTTCGTTAGTTTCTGAATTAACATGCATTAACTTTGGTATTTACTTATGCAATTACACAGTGTTCTAATGTATTTACATGTAACTTTATGAGTTAAAAACTGAAGCTGATACGCATGTATTTACAGAAGCTGTAATCCAGCCGTAAGAGCGAATACATCAGCAGTAGTTGTTGAATGCATTATTAATGTGTTACTTCACAGTTATTTCTGTCTTTATTTTTCTTTCTTTCCTTCTTCTTTCTTTCTTTCTTTCTTTCTTTCTTACACTCTATATATTTTTGCTTTCTTGCACCCCTCTACTCCTCCTTCACTCTTCCATCTCTTTCTCCTTTTCTTTCAGTTCTTACCTCTCCCTTCCTCATTCGTTGTTTTATCTTTTGCCACCCTCCCCCCCACCTCTCATTCTCACTCTGTGTTTAATGGCTGACACTGGCAGACCTTCTCTGCACTGAGAGTGTGTAGGGATGAATGGAGGCTTTTGTGCCTCTTCAAAAGAGCATGGTGTTATTAGCACTGGAACACACAAATACACACACACACACACACGCAAACACATACAAAGAGGGATCTATCAGACTTTTTAACCTTTCATCATCCTCATTCTAAACAGTGTTGCTGTTTTCTTTCCTGTTTCCTCTCTTCCTCCATCCCTCACTTTATCCCTCACTCCCTCTTTCCTCTCATCTGCTCCCATCAGAAAGAGCTCAGAAAGAAAAGGAATCAAAAAAAGGCAGACATTTTTAAAAGATTCAGGCAGAGTAGTGACATCTCAGGTCTTTTGTTTGAGCTGCTTTTTTAGACGAATGTTTTGGAGCCAACTTGTATTTCTGGAGTCTTTTTGTTGTTTTTTATTTATTTATTCTTGTAATTAAAGTGCTGTGTTGTGGGGCCAGATGTGATCTCTTGTGTCAAATCAACAAGTGATCTCATAACAAAAGTGGGTACTTAAAATGTTTATGTTGGATAACTGTGCAATCACACAGGATTTCCCTAAAACCCACCCACCTCCAGTCTAGGCACTTTTCACTTTTGGAATACAGTTGTAAACTGGGGAATAATTGATTTTAACAACCTTAATTAGTGTCAGGGTGCACTACAGTTTCCAAAAAATGTTAAAGTTTTGCCCCTAAAATCCACATGAAAGAGTTCACATGCATATAAGTCTGCTAGCTAAGCTATTAACTGGCTTAGCTTGCAGACCGCTCACAATTCTTTGAAAGTTTGGTTGCTCTGTTAACTTTTTAATTATTACATTTTCAGTTCTATTGTGTTCCAAAGGTATCCCTAAGCTAAAGTGTAGATTTGGAAACACTCAACACGTTTTTGGTTATTTTTACCAAGATGGTGTTTTCAAATTTATCAGTACAGCCTGCAATCCTGTGATGAAACTCAACTGGTCCAGACTTAAAATGTAGTTGTTTTTCAGCTGGCAACCTTGAAAGGCTTATTTAAATTCAGATAATGCCCAACCTAAAAAATGTCACTAATCATTGATGCATTTTCAGTGATGATTTCAGTGCTACTGCTAAATCTGTGGTTCTTAAGTGTTGACTGACATTATCATGATCTCGTTATCTGATATATATCAGAAGATTTTATACTATCAGAAGATTTTTAATCATTTTTGCAATGTTGTGTCCTGTGTCTGTGTGATTAACTGTGTGTATGCTGGGAAGGGTTGTGGGGGGGGG
>JBBPCZ010000136.1:28655154-28668584 GCA_037974445.1 Brycinus macrolepidotus | reverse complement strand
CACACACACACACACACACACACACACACACACACACACACACACACACACACACACACACACACACACAAAAAGTCCTGAACAGACTGCATTCTGCTTGCAAAAGCTCATTCTCTGGACAACAAGCGAGACGATCTCAGAGCAAGAGTGACTTTCCAACAAGATGTGAGGAACTGCAACATTCTGTGTTTCACTGAGACATTGTACCGGATCAAGTGGTGACTCAGTCAGACTCTTTCTCCATGTTCCGCATGTTCTCTCTTGCTCTGAAATATATGACCATCAAGTGCCATCCATTCTATCTGCCTCTTGAGTTCAGCGTATTTCAACAGTAAAGACTTTGGGTAACCAGAAACCGTGGGTGGATGGAACTATCCATGAGGCAGTAAATGTCCGTACCATAGCATATAATACAGGACTCTCCACAGGCGATATGAGCACTTACAAAGCTGTGTCATATGGTGTACGGCATTCGGTAAAGGATGCAAAACACCAGTACTGGAAGCGCAGGGAGTTGCACTTCCACCTGGGCGACACACACTGAATGTGGCATAGATTGCACACAATCACAGACTTTAAAAGCAAATCTACTGCGGCTGCAAGCATTGACTCTGCAATCGCCAACAAAGCGTGTTCTATGCTTGTTTTGAGGCTAATCGTGCTAACACTGGCCACGTGGCTAGCGACAACTATAGCCTGCTAATGGAGCGCGGTGACTTCATCACCGTCCAGCTGCATCAGATCAACTCCAGTTCACCTACCATCCTTACAGACCAGCAGAGGATGCCATCTCCCACATCCTGCACGCCACCCTCAGCCACGTGGACAATAAACATGGGAACTATGTGAGACTGCTGTTCATTGACTACAGTTCAACTTTCAACACAATAGTCCTTCAACAAGCTGAGGGACCTGGAACTGAAGAGTTTCCTGTGTGCCTGGGTTTTCAGTTTCCTCACAGGCAGAACACAGGTGGTGAGAGTTTGTGGTTGTGTCTCCAGCGCCAGCACACTCAACACAGAAGTTTCACAAGGCTGTGTACTCTACACCCATGACTGCGTGGCCACACACAGCTTCAACTCCATCGTCAAATTTGCTGACAACACAATAGTGCTGGGCCTCATCTCCAACAATGATACAGCATACATGGAGGAGGTAGAGAACCTGACATCATAGTGTCAGGAGCACTGCCTCCAATTGAATGTCAGCAAAACCAAGGAGCTGATGGTGGACTTCAGTAGAAGATGGCAGCAGTCCTACACCCCTCTCAGCATCAATGAGACTGCAGTGGAGAGGGTGAGCAGCTTCAAATATCTGAGTGTTCACATCTCTGAGATCTGACATAGACTGGTCTACGTCATCTGAGGCAGCTGAGAAAGTTTTGGGTCTGTCCAGTGATCCTAAGGACTTTTTACTCTGGTGATGTAGAAAGTGTCCTGACTCAGAACATCACCTCCTAGTTTGGGAACAGTTCTGTACAGAACATTAAGGACTACAGAGAGTGATCCAGGCGGCGGAATGCTGCACTTTACTGTACATTCTCTAATCTGTTATATTTGTACCCCTTTAGATATTGTTTACACTTGTAATGTTTATCTGAATATATTTTTTCTACATGTTTTATTACTTAGTTTGAACCTTTAACCTCTTTATTTTATTGTAAATATACTGTACGGTCTCAGATGTTTCAGGGACACATTTTGCTACATGCTGCACTTGTATAACTGTGTATGTGACAAATAAAGAATTTTGAATTAAACAGGGACACTGGTGTTTATTGATGATGTGACTGCCTACAGAAGTAGCTGCATGAATTCTGAAGAGTATAGGGCTATACTCTGCTCAGATTCAGCCAAATGCTGTAAAACTGATTGGAAGGTGCTTTATAGTGCAAAAGGATAATGACCCAAAACACGCTGTGAAAGCAACCCAAGAGTTTCTCAAGTTAAAGAAATGTGATATTCATCAATGTCTAAGTCAATCACCTGATCTTAAACCAATGGAGCATGCTTTTCAGTTACTGAAGACAAAACAGAAGGCAGAAAGACCAACTAACACGCAGCAGTAAAGGCCTGGCAAAGCATCTCAAGAGTGGAAACTTGGCATTTGAAGTCAATGGGTTCCAGACTTTCTGCAAAGGATTTTCATCCATGTATTAAAACAATACATATATTTCATATCACTTTGTCTTGTTACTTTTGAGCCTCTGAAAGTGGAGGGACTTTGTGTAAAAAAAAAAAAAAAAAAAAAAAAGGCTGTCTTTTCTGAAAGCTTAATGCAATACCTATGTTAAACGCCTTAAATTAAAGCTGAAAATCTGTACTTCCGTCACATTTTGAATGCTTAATTTCAAATGCATTGTGGTGGTATACAGAGAGAAAATCACACAAATGTCATAAAGGAAGAAGAGAAAGCGTCAGATGCGTTCATTCCCAGTAATGTCATTTTATATATTTTCGGTCATGTTGTAGGAATATTTTTGCATAGTCACTGCTACACAAAAAACATGTGCACTTCTCTGGATTAGCATACAGAACAGTGTAAAATGTTAGAGCAACATGTAGAGTGCTCAAAGTTTGGACTCACATTATCATCGGCAGTGGTCCGGCTTTTTAGGGGCCCACTGTGGTTGCGTCCATTAACGACGTCTCCCCGGACTTCAAACTGAACCTAGGGAAAAAAGGAAGACTCTAGGAGGATACTGAGTATTTTATGTGTTTGCATGCATTAGTGACCATTTCAATTTCAGCAGTGCTTTCTAATGCAATCATGTGAGAGTTTTGTTCATAATAAATTTCTTCAATCATTGTAAGTCAATCATTGCCTTAGACTACATATTTTACCCAGCAGTTCAAGCAGCTTAAAGCAACACCATATAAACTCTGCTAATCAAAAGCTGAAATGTATGCAAGTTCCACTTCTTTTTCTCACTTCTTTTAATTATGTGCTGAGAATATTTTAAGTAGTGAATGAATGCTTCAATGCTATATATCTAGCATGTTCATCAGTTTTCAGTCATGGTATAAATTCTACAAATGTCAACAAATAAACATATTTACCTCATCTAGAATTTGGCCTTGCTTGAAGCACTCCAAGATCCCTGGAACAAAATAAGGTAAACAATACAAATAGTTTAAAACTGCAAATGGATTAGAAGAGGTAAACATTAACATATTAATAGAGTGTCACTATAAACCCAATTAACATGAAACAGGATTTGCTCTTAAAGCAACAGTTTGGCAAAAATTGTAAAAATCTAATTTACCCCAAATGTAGTCGATATGCCAAGACATGTTTGGAATCCAGACTTTGGTTAAAACTGCATCTACAAGGCTAACATTGCTAACACTAGAAGGCAGGTCACCCAGACAGCCTTAATCACACGGCACCAAGCCTTCAGTTTATTCAAAACACATCTAGTTTGTTACAGTGCAACAGGCCTCTAATTCATGACTGCTTTGTGAATGCCATCCCTATTATTATCAAAAATGATACCCGTGACCGAGCCGTTTTGTTAATTTTTATAGCTCACAGTAAGTCATACTGAGTTCTAAACCACATCCACAAGTGCCTCCTTTATGAAGAGTTGGATGGGGTTTCAGCAGGTTGAGAGATTTATATGTTTACGGAAATGATTATGACTACCTGGGTGACTACTGACTTCCAGTGTTAGCAATGTTAGCCTGCAGTTCAGAAATAGAGAAGCAATATTTGAATTCCAAGCATGTCTTTACTGATTGACTACATCTGGGGCATGTGTATAATTGTGTACATTTGATTGATTGTAAATGTAATGTATCCTTTGATACTTCATCTTGCTGTGTAACTGAAAAATCACACAACAGGACCATCAACACTTACACAGGTAACTGACCACCCATTTCCTGCTGGCGATACCCTGGAAGTACTTCAATGTGCGCTCACACACCAGGTCCTCATCTGCTTAGAGAGAAGAGATATGGGGTGAAACAACAGAATATATAAAATTCTGCCTACAGCTCATAAGCGTGCAGAAACAGATTTACAGTGTCTTCCTGTGCCACCTCTGTAAACCAGCGTTAAAATTGTCATTTTAAATTGTAATATTAACATTAGCTTTTCATGAAAGGAATTACATTTTGCAGTCACATTTACAGTCATGTGATATTTATCGTTATTGTGATAATTATGTCACAATATGCTTTGCTGAGCATATCATGGATATTGTCACTACTTCTCAGTACTGCATGTTTCAGTACAGAGAGAGCATAATAAGTCTGCGTAACATACCCAGTTACGGGTGGCAATATTGCAACAAAATTCTTGGGATGCAGTCTTATATTTCTGTTTTTCTGGAGTTTGATAAATTGGAACAAACCAAAAAGCATAACTAGAACGACAAAAAACCCTTCTATTACACGCTATAGGTGTTACAATTTTTATTAAACGTTTCAAACACTAAGCTGCACCAAATCCTTCTGGGTGCTGGAGACTATCCCAGCGCACATAGGGCAAAACACCCTGGACAGCTCGCCAGTCCACCACAGGACACACACACACACACACACACACACACACACACGCGCGCAGTCACACAAAGGGACAATTTAGCATCTCTAATTTGCCTGATGCGCATGTCTTTGGATTGTGAGAGGAAACCGTGCACTAAGTCCAGTTGAACAGGATTAATTACATTTAGTGTTCGTTAAGTATGAGAGATATCCATGATATACACAGAAAAGCATTTTGTGACAATGCGATAGAATATATCCCAAAAAAACGATGAATAGAGTGAAGTCTAGAGATGTGGCTCACAACCCTGCTCCTGGAGTAGCACTGCCCTGCATGTTGTGTTGTGTTAATGCACCTGGTTCACTTAAATGAGACAGCGGTACTCCAGGAACAGAACACAACTATTCCCAACTCTGGTCCTGGAGTTCCCTCATGTCTGCACATTACAGAGTTTTATATTACCACACATGTGATCCAACTGATCAAGCAACAAACCTTTCCTGGCTTGAACTGCGTGTGCGAGAGCAGGGAAAATACTAAAATATGCAGGCCAGGGGGTACATCTGGGATTGAGTGTTGCTATGCAACAGCCAAAATAAAGTAGAGAGTACAACAAGTAGTTATACCAGCTGGATTAGTCCTACATGGGAAGGTGCTGTAATCTAAGTGACTACCAGCAAGATCCGTGACTTAAATCCAGTTCCAAATTGCAATAGAAATATATAACTGTGTATCATCAGCACAACTATAAACATGTATGAATTTTTCTTGATCACACTTTCTAGCAAGAGAACAGCTGTCCCACAACAAAACCTAAATTAGGGACATTGTCCTAATGCCAAGTTTGTCAAACATGATTTAAACCATTCTAAAACCACCTGAGAGCCCTGCTCAGTGTGTGTGTATATGTGTGTCCGTGTGTGCATATATATATATATATATTTTTTTTTTTTTGTTTGTTTGTTTGTTTTAAATTATTATTTTACTTTGGAAACTTCTAAATTATCTTAGTAAGGGCTTCTGCAAGGCAGTCCTAAGAGTACCCGAAAAAACACCACTAACAGTTTAACAGTTTATTTATAAATCTGTGTTAAAGAGAAAAATATGCAACTGATGCTGCAAGTGGCTCATCAGGACAGTCATGGCAACTCCTAGCAATCCAATCAAAGCTAACGGAGCTAAATGGTGATTTGTTGTAAATGTGGCTCTCCAGTAGATTCTCTCCTGAATGTACAGCTCCACTGAAAAAAAAATAGTGAGAAGTAAAAGAACATCAGTTGCCTCAGTTGCTTTAAAACTGTAGGAAGGAATCAGTCGCACAGAAGTAATATAAGAAATTAAGATCTGTTTGAAAACCGTATCTGATAAGCTCACTGAGCAATGCCACAGAGGCGCACTGTATTGGATTTACTGCAGATGCAGTCATTAGGCTTGCATTAAAAACTAATTAGCCAGTGTGCTATTACTACACGGTGCACTTGACAATAAGAGGATGATGTGGGGAAGAGACAGTATAAAACTTTGTCATGACATCAATGACAAATTACCATTTTAAGTTTTTTTTCCCCCCCCCCAGTACCCTACCACTATCATTTTTATGGCACTAAGTGTCTTTATACCACTGGTAATGGTTCCTTCCCTACAGAGCACCATTGCAGTAAGGCAAAGATAGCTGAATGAGTGAGTTATGATAATTAGACATGAGAAGTTCAGAGGGTCATGGTTCTGATGGAAATGATTAAAGACTTTATCTGTGAACGTGCAAGGCAGCTTGGGAGACTACTAAAATGCCTGCTCCCCACCCTACCCAGTTGTCCTCTATTAAATGGCCGAAAGCTTTACTCTCCTCCACCTTCTGGGTCCACCTCTCCCGAGAAAGATCAAGGACCCGAGTCTGTTGCCTGGGCAACACCACCATTAAATAGACTTTCTTAATGGCACTCGCTAATATGCTGCTTTGGAAGGGATGGCTTTGATATAAAAATAATTCAACAGAGGGAGTAATTACCACTGGAGGAGTGTGTATGGGGGTGTGCACTTGTGTATTTTAAATGGAGTCTATATGGAGCAGAACGTGACCTCCCTCGGAAGGAGAAAAGCAAACACACACACACACTATCACAAAAACTGATGAGAAGTACACAAATTGTTGGTTGCAGCCATTTCTAGAAAGTTACCATTTGGGAGATATGAAGATTTGTTCTGACAGTAATGATATGTGTGGATGGGGGAAAATGCATACCTGTCTTGATAATGACATGGGTTGTACTGGCAGTCATCTCTTTACTTAAACTTCCATGCATCTTCCTTGCAAATTTCTTTACCATGGCCTACATAGAAAGAGAAAAGTCAAGGAAAGCAAAAAATACAACACATACACAGATAAGGACAATGTGGCCTTAACGTTGTGTGAATATTTTATGATAAACGGAAACAGGAAAATAGTCTTTTTAAAGTGACTTAAATTAAGAAAGTTTTACTTTTCCCTATAAAGTTATAATTCTGGACACACAAGGGTTTCTTCTGACAACAACACATTTTTTTCCTATGAAAGCATGAAAGATTTGTGTCCCTGACAGTGATAATGTGCCAAAGAGCAAATCAGGATTTTATACTACTGTCCATGGGACACATTACGAAAAATGCACCGTCTCTTAAGATCTGACATGTTTAGGATAAACAAATTCACACTACAGAATGTACAATCTTAATGTACAAATTATATGTTAGAACTTATAAAAAGTTGGGGTAAACAATCAGTTGAAAATTGATTGTCATGTTACCAAGCAACCAATGGATTTGTACACAACTGCTTGACACAAACATCAAATCAAAATGATACAAAAACTAAAATAGCACTATAAAAACAAAATAAACCTTTGATTAAGTTTGCTAGACAAGTACTGTTGTAAACATGGAAAACCGTTTAATGCCAACAAACTGGATGTTTTAATAACCTTGATCAGGGTTCATATCATGGAAAACCAACTGTTCTTTTTTTGCTTGATAGAAGGGGTTGATGTAATTCATAAACACTGTTAAAGTTTTTACAATACCACTTGATACCAGTCCATATTCAAATTATCTGCAAAAAGAGCCTGTCAAAAAAAAACAATGCTTCTACACAGAGCTAACTATTCAGCCAACAGCAGGTTAGCTTTGCTGCTTTCCTGCATAAAACAAAGCAGCCAATCAGAACATAGGTTATTTATATATTAAAGTCACAGTAACAAAAAGTAGCCTCTTTAAATGTAAGGGACAAAGAGAGGTTGATGACTGAATAAAAGCACAAAAATGGAAAAACATAGTTGTGAAAAATGAGCCCTTGGAAGAAAGAAAAAAAATAGTAAGTTAGAGTCTGTTTCCATTTCCCAGGTTTAAAGTAGTTTGTTTCCATCAACCTGCATTCTATTTCTCCTAATTTAAAGCCACATGTTGACTCATTCACTACAGTACTTAAACTGGCAGAATTGCTAACAAAGTGCCTGCAGTGTCTAGTATTTTCAAAACTGTATGGCTACAAAAAACAAAAAAAACAAACAAACAACAACAACAACAACAAAAAAACAATAAAGACCACAGTACCCTTACTCTCAGTCAAATTTTGCAACATGAAAACAAATTAAAGACATTATGCTAGTTAATGCTAGTGAACTTATGCTACCTGTTATGAATGCCTACAATGACCGATTTCCCAAATGAAGTCTTAATGGTAAAATCAGGTGCTTAAGACAGAACTTGGGACACCACCTGGGTTGTCCGTAATTAGGACACTATGAAGTTTCCATCAACCAAGACCTTTTGTCCATGTTTATATTGGACAGTATGTCATGCAGTCTTATGGTAATTGGTGGGGTATATGTTTTATACTCTTGTTAGCTACATTAATCCCGTACCTCTATTTTAAAATTACAGAAGTGAACTCTAGATGCCAAACATGTTTTGATTCTCACACAAACACAAACACAAACACACACACAAACACACACACACACACACCCTACCAGTTCACTGGCACTGAGCCCAGAAGCCACCAGTTCCATCTTGCCAGCTGTGTTGTTAATTCCCAGTCTCCACATGCCTTCTCTGGACGTTTTTCTCTCGGCGTCATTCATGTCTTTTCCCTCTACTGGGTCTGTAGTTATATCCTTGGTAATACAGTCACCTTTAACTTCTGGCCCAGCTTCTGACTTCTGCAGGCATTGTCTTTTCCTGTTCTGAGTTTTCTGATGGCTTCTCCTGGCCCGCTGCCCTGCTGATCAAACACAGGAACAGAAGGGATGTATTTCTCTAACCTCAAACCAAATCAATTTGATTGTGTTTCGTTAGAAAAATTGAATACAATAGTTACATAAAAATATTCTTCTATGCTATTCTATTATGTTAATCAATAGTGATGGACCAGAACAAATCTTCCCACTTGTGGGACTAATAAAGGTTTATCTTATCTTAGGTTTTATATTTCCCCAATGCAAAAATGTGACAAATGTGCATGTTAGACATTTGACAAGGCATTGTGGAGAATGAGCATACAATTAATCATAATTTATGATGCAGCTGCACTGGTTGAACAGTATCAACAACCCAATCCAGCACTCCTTCTGCCTCCCAGCTCTAGTGACATTAATAAGTTGTGCCACAACCATAGACAGTCAACAATTTTATTCACTCAAAGTTTGTTCAAAATATCATGAGAATATCGAATTGTGAACCCGGTATCGTGAATTGAACAGAATCGTGAGCCATGTGTATTGTAACACTCCTGCCCTTTTCTGCTGTAAACCTTTGGTGGTTGAAAATTTCGTGCATCCCTAAAAGTCAACTGTAATTGACTCAGACGTTCCAGTGCTGATGCATCAAAATGTCACCCCCATATCATTACGTCCTGATGCATTTTTGCACCACTGAGGAACAATCATGGAGTGGCTTTACCGGAACGACATTTAATAATGCATGTAAAAGCCTTTTAACAGAGCCAAGAATTTACGCATGTGCCTCCACCAGCCATACAAAGTAAATAAAAATGAAAAAAATGACTTTAAACACATTCACTTAAGTTCTTAAACTTTCAAACAGCATCTCTTCATGTGATGCAGCAAAAGAAATTATAGGTTCCAATAATTTCAAGAAAGAGAGCCTTTGCTCAGAAAACTGCATAATTTATTATAAAATGTCAAAGTTTGTCCGCTGACAAAGACTGTGCATGTCTTAACACCACTGAAAAAACTAAAAAGCTCTCTGTTCGCAGCAGAAGGCATTTTTAGACTCAATTGAACACCACCGTCATGCCTTCTGCTCTGTTCCTTTGAGACTCCCCAGAGAAGGATGCTTTCATTGTAATCTCCTTGCAATATATTCGCATTAGGGGACGTTTACCGCTGCTAAAAAACAAAACCCATTCCGACAGGCCGGCATATAATGCTTTAATGGCTTACATAAATGTATGCAAATCCTCAGAGAAGCCTTGTGTCAAATGAATGAGTGACATAGTCGAGGTACATGGTGCGACAGGCAGAATTTGGATGCTGAATACTTTGGATACTTTGGCCTTTTTGCTGCTGCTTCTGTGCTGAAATTATTTCATTAATGGGTACAGTGAGTTTAGAATGGCAGGCAATGCTTCTGAAGGCAGAGGCAGTAACAGAAAAACAGAGTATTATTACAGTGAAAGAGAGGCTCAAGGAAAAATGATGGCATGTAGCCAACACTGACACACACACCCTCATAAGTACAGAATGAGTCAGTTCACAGCAAAATTAGGAGTGTTAATGTTTCAGAGTTAGATGAACGTGTTGATATTTAGTGTTTAATCAACACTAAGCATACTTGATTTCACACTGTCACTGTCAAGTTTATGAAGGTTCTTTTAGTGTAAAGATACCAACTCTACCCAAGGCTTAATTAGCCACGCCCCCATTTGCATTGCTTTTTTAAGGACAGAGAAACTTGCTGCAGGCATTATTTAAATTTTGAGAACACATGGAGAGCACAAGAGACAATGCAAATGTTTTTACGCAAATTTCTTTACGTAAATAATTTACACTTTTCCCTTTACGTACAATTTTTTTTTGGTAGCTACGTAGCCAATTTTATTTAATTTATTATATTTATTTCTGCTATCAAAGAAATGTTTCTATTATTTAGCAAGCTGGTCTTCCTCAGTTGAACGAATAAGCCTTAGTGAATTAGATTAACGAATTATCTTAGACGAGAGCTGATGCAATGCCACAGCATGTAAATAACATTTCTTTTATGTTTAAAATGAACTTTTTTTTTTCTTCTTTTTTTAGCATTCTACAGTTTAGTATGCATGGTGGATAGAACAGTGAAACAGGTAAGTCATGTGACATTTACATACGTATATATTAATCATCCATACTGTTTGTAGTAAATGAGGGAATGGTCAATTTTCTACTATTTATATTTATAAATAGCAAGTGAGGTGCAGCAGCAAACTTTGTTTTCTTTTCCTCATTTTTCCTGGTTTGTTTTTTTTTTAACTGGAAACTTTTAGGTTTTCAATGTTTATAAAAAGCCAGGCATGTCATGATGAAAAATAAGAGCAATCCCTTTTGCCTACAGTCCTCCAATGCGTCTGTGTTTTTGCACCAAAAGTGTCCCTGTCACGCAGCCATGTTAATCGCCAAACCCCGATCATATCTGCTGCTAAATAATTAGTGTGAGTGCATCAGCAATCGCAGTACTTCTTTAGCTTTATTTTTATTGTTCTTTTTGTAGCTGGAATTTGGCACCTTTTCTCCTCCTACAGTTTTTGATCAGGGCACGAGAATTGTTCGTTTAAAAAAAAAGTCGCCTCTGTAATGTGTGTGTGTGTGTGTATATATATAGACTCACAAACAGACTTCAAGACACTAAAGCTCAGGTCAGTTATTTAAAAAAACAAAACAACAACAACAACAACAACAAAAAAAAGACATGCGTCACTGTTTGTTGCAGCTGAACACGGCTACTCGTTCAGCAGTCCTTAACTATAAATGACTTGGTAAGACCCAGCGAGTGTCCTCCCACATGTGGTTCAGTGGTAAGACGCTGGGCACTGAATGAAGAGAATCAGAAGATCGCCAGTTCAAGTCCATGGTGCGAGTAAATTTAACAAACTTTTTTTGCCCAAAAACCTATGCTTGGGTGTCTCCAAACACTGGTTGTACAGAAATCACATAAGCACACTTCGCATGTTCTCGTGGAAATGCATCTAGTTTCTTTTTGTTACACGCCTATACAGTTACGTCAGTTGCCGTAATTAAGGTACAGGAAAGCTGGACACAAACATGTTGAATAGAATGAAACTCAAATGGGTTTGCCATTTACAGGAAAGGTTTGCTCAAAATGTAATATGATTATTGATGTTTTCTTTAAACACTTACAAATTTTGTTAATGTGATTTTGGAATGCAGTTTGACTGGAAGATTCTGGAATTTGATTTTGGTGGTGTTGCTTATTGCGGCGTTTGGTAGTATTACAGCGAATCGGTGGTGGTTTCTTTTTTTCCCTATTTCTGTCTAACATTAAATGCCATGTTTCATTTGCAAATCTTTTCATGAGAACGCTTCGTTTATTTCTGTCCATTTGAAATTTCACAATGGCCTTTACCAGGAAAGACTAAGTTTACATTGTGCTGAGGCTGCATGCTCATCTGTGTTTGGAACATTTTATGGATTCGAAAAACATTTAGCTCACATTCATGGCACTGCTGTTCCTTATAATTGCCAAATTGGTGTGTGTAGACAACAGGGTGAGTCACATGGATCTAATTGCAGTGTTCTCTCTATTTGTGAAACATGACATTTACTGAAGGTGGTGAGGGCCTAGAAGTGCAGAACCAATACCCTAGTCTCCACTGACTGAAATTGATTTAAATTACGTGTGTGGTGTTTTATAAACCATATTTCCTCATAAAAACTTGCTACTCAAACATCACTTGAGTCCATTATTCCCATTGCATGAGAAAAACAGGATCTGTCTTGCACACCTGGTGTATTAGACTTAAGGCAAAACACGTTGTATTTTTTTTTTTTAAAGATCAAGAACCTTTTTTTTTTTTTTTTTAATATCATTAAAAAATCTGGTCAATACACATAGGTCACATATGGCCTTCCACTGGAAAAAAATTTAATTTGAGAGATTTCAGCATGGGTAAAAACTGACATGGTGTGTAATCTGGAGGGGTGTCACCTTATTTGGTCAACGCCACTGTGCCTTATGCCAATACTGTCCAGCACTTGTAATAAATAATAATAATAATAATAATAATAATACATTTTATTTGTCAGCGCCTTTCACGACTCTCAAGGTCACTCTACAGGAAAAATAATACAATACACAAATTTACATAAAAAGACATTTAAATACATATACATATAAAAGGACATTTTTAAGTACATATAGATGATAGTGGTATGAAGAGTGAGAAAGTTAAATGCCTTATTTAATGCTGTACTTACTAAATTTCTCCACTATCATGGCTGTAAAACATTTCATATTGCATACAACTATGGTTAGTGCTGGAATTTACCAATGTATTAAATAAAAGTTCTTGGTGTTAAATTTCACACAAAGGACCATTACAAAATTTTCCCCACTTACCCATATGTAGTCTAACAGCCAAAGAGTCCAAACTTTGTTTCCTTGGTTTAGTACTATAGCTACATGGATAAATGTTGTTAACAAATGCAAGAACTCAATAGTTCTTGTGACCCAATAGTTACCCAAGTTGTTTCTGAAAATATTGTTCACCAAACATCTCTACACTTGCCCAAACCAGGTCCAGCTGTTTCAGACAACACCACTGCTGGAGACAACTGATCTTGGAACAGTGTCCTCTATATTAATGGAAGGAAAATAATAATAATAATAATAATAATAAAAAAAATAAAAAGAAACCCACAAGGTCAGTTCATTTACTCAAGATGGTTTGTAAA
>JBBPCZ010000136.1:28624389-28655144 GCA_037974445.1 Brycinus macrolepidotus | reverse complement strand
GGGGATAATTTAATAGCAATAGCAGGGACAACATTCCTCAGGCAAAAGTGGTCACACCAGATAGTAATGTGGCAATTCTGCTTCACAACCCATCCTTAAGCCAAACAAATTAATTTCTTTCACCTATTTTTGCTCAGTGGTGTGAAAATAGAGAAAAACCCTTCAATGAATTCATGCTTAAAAGCCCTCCAATGTGGCTAAATGATAAGAAGTGTTTGGTTGCAGCTGTTGCTGGTAAAACGGCACAATTCGTGTTATTTAAAGGGCTTATTAGTATAGCATTTTTACAAGGGCAAAACAGGTTTTACAAAACTGTATTCGCTTTGTCTTATAAAACAGGAAATCAGATATACCTTTCACAGTGCGGCAATTGTATTTATAAAAATAGGTCATAGTACATTACACAGTGTCAGAAACCTTATAAGCAAGTCTGCCATCAAACCTGTTTTGGCTTATTGACTTTTTTATACCAACCCATTCCTAGGGATGGGAATGGATAAGAAATTATTGATGTCAATGCCTTTATCGATTCTTCTTATCGATCCGATTCCTTATCGATTCCATTATCGATTCCTAAACAGTATAAAATAAATTTTTTAACTGATCATAATTTTGTGGACAGGTAATAAGACCTGGTTAGCTACATATTTACATTTAAAAAAAGTAGTCATAGGCCATTTGTTTTAGCTTCGAAAGCAGCTTTTTTATTAGATGTCAGAACTCAATCCTGTCCTTTACATGGTAAATATGACCATTTGAACAATAAATTATGCACTTATCTTCCTTTAAACAATAAATAACGTGGTCCAAATATGCAACCACGCCTTGGACCGCTTTCTACGCTCCATGATAATTTGAGTCGCGGAGTGTGACGTCATCAGGCGCGACACAGGAGAAAGTCCGAAAGAATCATTAGAGGAAGGTAAACAATTCCGGTGCTTCGCAAAATTAAAACCGGTTCTAAATCGGAACCGGGTTTCGATTCCCACTCCTACCCATTCCCTTAACATTCTTTTACAAGGAGACTTCATCTGAGGACATTCATGTCAGCGTTTTGCCAAAGCACTCGGTCTGGGAAAACTAACTTCAAAGTTGAAATGTGTAGAAATTCAAGGATGACTAATGTTGCAATGAAAACCATGTTATTTACTAAGAAAAATATAGTTAGGGAATGGTAATGATTGATGGTGCACCGAGTCTTTGTAACAAAGTTTTTCAAATGGCAATCATCCAGTTCATACAAGGAAAGCGAGCAGAATGATGCTTGAGAAACTCATTAAACTCATTGCACATTCATGAAAGGAGCTCTTCAGTTTCCAGATCTGACTGAACAAAAGCTCATTACATCAGAGAGGCATAACTCAACAGGATCTTCATGTGCAATGGCCTGCCAGGCACAGCGAGAGGTAAATTATGTTAACTGTGAACGTCTCTAATGGCATCTCTCTCTCAGCTGGACTCAGTAGTAAGGATCTCGGTAGAGAGCTAATCATGATAATGGCTAATGAAATGGGGTTTGAATGTACAAAACAAAACACTGATGTAAATGTGGTACGAAAATCATATCTCACTTAAATGGATCAACGAAGCAAGTACTACATTAAGTGCAGGAAATGACACAGTAAGCTAAAGGACTATTTCATTAGTGGTTTGGTCTCATATTTTAGGCAAACACCTACCTTGCATTTCCACTCACTGCCACTTTATCAGAAATCCCTTGCTTGTGCTTTCAGTCTGTGGCCTCTTTATGAGGTCCACTGTCTCATAGCTCCACTACATACAGTCCTACACAGTGGTCCAAGCATACCTAATTTCACCCTCAGATGCTCCACCCACATGTGGAGAGTCTGAGGCCTATTGCAAGCTAAGTCATGACTGTCAGGATTCGACAGCTACATTCTAGTTGGTTACCTGCAGCCCTACGTACATGCACCCCCATGTATCTGACTGTCTCATCCCAGCACGTAGTGATTGGCCATGGTAAACGAACTAGACTCTCTAAGACACTGATGCTTTGTTGATTTTCCAAGTAAAAAATAAGGACACTACAGAGAACACTTCTCTACATTTTAGTGTATAATTTCTGTTCATATGCTGAACTTAACATATTAGAAGGTAACTCACAAAATGTGGCCTATGCAAAATTTATGGTGCCGTTTTATTTCTTTTTCCCCCAAAAAGGCAGAAAAATATGTTTATGCATGTTCAGTTTAGAGAATGGATATACTTATTTCTTCTTAGTGATTCAACAAAACAGTGTGAACTGTTGAACTGCAACTAATCCCCTTCCACTCCATTCATTAGCAGTATATTTGTTAGCTGTGGACCAGAGATTATTTGGGTGGTGGACCACTCTCACCACGATGTGACCCTGTTAAGAGTGCAGAAGGCATAGCAGTGGGGCTTTTTTTTTTTTTTTTTTTAACATCATTGCTGCCGCTTGGTTGAGGGTGGTCCACCACTGATGAAGGTTACAAACTGTGCATTAACAGATGGGCTACAGTCTCTAACTATACACTAGCAGGGGAGCTGTGGACAGAGAATCTACATGTTAATGACATGAACTGCAGATGCAGTCCTTTTACAGAAACTCCCCAGTCTACACATGGAAAATAACCTGCCTGTTTTGAATTCATCACGGTTGTGATGAACACATTTACATATATTTGCATATTCAGCCTACAGTAGTTTTGTCCTGCCTATTCATGCTGAAGTCATAAGGTGTGTTGCTGCCCAGACCGCTTTTTGCATGAAGTACAATGCAGACAGACAGTCAGGACAGAGCTTACATACATATAGTCTTAAAGGCACAGAACAGAAACAGCCTGTTTAATTCCTGACAAAAAGAGATTGAAAAATGGTAAAAAGGAATGATGACTGTTAAAAATAAGTTATAAGGGAATATCAGGGAAAAATGAGAGGACTTTAATCATAGTAATTTAATCAATAATTGAGTAAGAACAGGATGTTTGAGCGCTAAAAAACTGCTCTGAATAAATGCTTTGAAAATGCAAATGCAAAATGTTAAATTCATTCATTTGTAAAGACCTACCCGCCTTTGCCTGGCCTCTAGTCAGAGGTGCGTGAGACTGGGGGATTTCCAGGTTGTCTGGAGCTTTGGAGCTCGGGTGCACACAGACACGATCTTTGCCAGAATCAGGGCCACTTTGCCTGGGGAGGAAGAGCAGCAGTCGTGTTACGAATTAATTGCAGCAATAAATAACAGCCTGTTGAATTATAAACCTGAAACACTCATGCGAGGGACTGGGAGTATATTAGCTCATATTCACTGAGAATGTCAGCAAAGTCAAATTTTATATACTTCAGGAATGCAAACTCAGCAGGGGTGAAAAAAGTGACACAGATGCAAACACCACAGAGGGATTGGGGGCATGCCCCCAGGGAAAAAATATTTTTTAGTATCAGCTTTAACATGTGGATTTACATTTGATTTTGGCATCAGAGTATAGAGGAAAACTCTCTATGGTTAATGTTACTTACTGCAATAAAAGTAACATGAGGGGTACGTCAGTTCAGGAGGGGGAAAAAAAAAAAGTCAAGAGAGTGCTGGGTCCAAAATAATATGAAACTGCAATGAAGTTCATCAAACAAAACCAAAACAATATGCAAAAATCAACTGGAAAACACAGCTTATGTCATATGGAAGGGGGAGAGAGAGAGACAGAGAAAGAAAGAGACAGAGAATATGTAGCGAACACTAACAACCACAGTTTGAATGTGGTGTTAATGTTATTTCCAAGGAGTCTAAAGTTAGCTAGCGTACTTGTTATGTACTTGTTTGCAAGGCTACCACTGAAACTTACCAAATAACCTTAATGTAATGAAACAGTTTTCTTTAGAATTTGTTTCGGAACAGGCGACTAATTCATTAAACAGCCATTTGGAGATTTAGCTAAAATGGAGACACGTTAAAAACTGACCTCCCAGAGAAACCCTTATTCTCAGTCGCACTATATGTACTGAGCACAGAAGCCAGGAACTTTTTTCAGCTTTTTTCTTTTGACTTACAAGGTGTGGTTCACAGTTGAAGGCCTGCATTCACACTAATGAGAATACTGTAAGAGGCACAAAGAACCATCTAATTGCAAAGAATTTATTCAATAATTGCTTGAAAAAAAGAATTTGTTTAAGAAAACAAAGAATCATATGACTCTGTAAAAGTCAAGAAATATAAAGTACACATGGCAATAAATTTAAGGCTACACCTCCAAAATGTGATAAATCATAAAGGCTAAAGTTATTATAACTGTGGAAGAACATATTATGGTACATATTATGTTGGGTTGGATGTTGCATCAGAGTGAAAGAGATAAATTACAGCGGCAGCAGATTTTCCCCTCCAAGTACCCTCCGTGACAAATAACGTTCGCTTATTAATGACTTTCTTCTTTTAAACATAAGCAAATCCAGGCTTCTTTCGGGAGATTATTCACCTGTCTACAGAGATTCATCACCCACTAATCATCCCTACACACATGCACACACTTTTTGCCTTTCCTTCAGCATTAATTAGAAAGTGAAGCAGTAGGGAGACCTTCTGACAGACACTATTTGTAGTGTAGTGCGTTTGTGACCAAGAGCGGCGGCATAGCTAAATGTAATTAAATTACGTACCTGTCCGTTGGGTTTCCTGGACAGTACCATCCAGCCTCATTGAGATCAGCAGCTGTAAAACAAAGTTAAAAGGCAGTTTAGAGTGGGCAGGCATGCTGTGTGTCAGGAACTGGACAATTCACATATCAAAGTGTCAGATTACAGTCCTGGAGCGCAGAGTTTAGTGCTTTTATGTTCATTCAGCTTATTGCCAAGCCTTTTGTGAGTTTCTTGGAAGTGTGAAAGCTGAGTTAACACTAAACTCTGCATTGACACCTTCCAGGATCTGATGCGTAACACCCCTGCAGATAAGTATAAAAAGCAATATTTAGCTTAGGGCTGCAACTAACATTTAGATTTTTGTGTCTTTTACTGAATATTATCTCAAATACTCTATAAAAATGAGAAATGTTTAAGACATGTCCCCCTTTTAAAAATAACTGAGCAAGCAAAGAAAATACAATAAAATAAACCAAAAGTTAAACCACGACGATGATACATTCGCAGCTTCCATAGCAACATATTGCGTGTGAGCACCTGTGGACTTAAATGAACTGTGGTACTAAAATAGGTTTTTCTTTTTTCTTTTTACATTTTGTAAGGGTTATTTCGAGAATGAAATGTCCAGGCCTAGCCTTGTGTAACCCAGTGTAATTCAGTTTTATGTGCACAGCTCTGCACCTGAGTGTTGTTCTGAATAAGTGGGGCCATCTTTTGGGGCTGTGGCTCCTGATTCATCCTCCTTCCTCTGGAGAGCCTCTGACACCAGGGCCATCATCCGCTCCAGCCTACGCAACTCCTGCTGAATCTCTTCTTTTTGCTGATTATATATATTACATATATAGAGAGATAGAAAGACAGACTTTATTTGAAACTAACAATTTCAGTTTTTATTGCACCACAAGGGGCCTCAATTTTAAACAAGCAAACGAAAAAAAAAAATTTACTTTCAACAACACTCTCTCATCAGTAATGGAAAAACACTAGAACACTAGAAATTAATTTAATTTCTAGAACACTAGAAAGCTCTCCCTACTTCAATAAGCTCCTGAACTGTTACAATATTTATGCACACTTACGAAAAGAAGCATAAATATGAAACGTTCTAAAGGGTTCACATGCAACATTTTTTTTTACATGCGGAAATAAAAAAGGCACCAGTTATCAACCCTTAAGCAAACATGTAAAAAGTGAGCTAAGCCGAGTGAACAGCCCCTGTTTGGCTCTTGCACCGCACAAGAAAATGAAGGGGCTCTCTCAGTAAACAAACGGGACGTGTTCTAACAACTGTGGTTTTTAAAAATGCAGGCGAAAGCATTTGCAGCCATTGTCCAGTGAAGAGTACTGCAATGCTGATTTGTAGTTAAAGGATAACAATGACTGTGCAGTGAAACCTATTTATTTATGGATTGATTGACTGCCACATTCAATTCCCTAAATGTACCAATAAATCCCGCAGATTAACTTTAAACATCAAAACAGAAATCTCTTTACTTACACCTACTTTTTTTCATGTAGTTTATTGTTACCTGTGATCTACAAGTTGTTTTTTTGCTGCACCTAAGACAACACTGGGTCTGATTGGCTGCCCTTAATGGCATCTCATTCAAAAAGTAATCCAGACTGAAACACTGCTTCTCACTACTTTATCTTTGATAGGCTCAACTGTTGTAGACCGAGTAGGTGGGTATACTCAAATGTGTATTTTTTACGTGCCATCACAAAAACAATTATTTCAAAGAGTAATTTCTGCAGCACAGTTTCTATATGGGTCTGTCTGGAATTGGGAGTGAATGGTGTGTTTTGAACTCTGTTTTAGGAATAGTTAGGAAAAGTATGTTTTCCATGACTTTTTAATATTCTGAGACATAATAATAAGACATAGTCATGACCAAAAGAAGGCAAAGCCCCAATTTTCAGAGCATAAACCTTAATCCAGGTTATGCAAAACCCAGAGCATATTTGTGAAGATATTCTGAAGGCCAGCCGCAGATCTAGGACATTTGAAGACAAAATGCTAACCCCGGCCAAGGTGCTTTGAAACCAGAACTGTTACAATATTTATGCACACTTACGAAAAGAAGCATAAACATGAAACGTTCTAAAGGGTTCACATGCAACATTTTTTTCTACTCCCAAGATCCACTTTTATACCAAATTGGGCATTTTCACATGACCATCTGCCAATCTTTTTTTTTTTTTTTTTAATCATTTAAGCTAATTAGACTTACATATCTAAATGCATTGGTTTTTCATGACAACAACTGATTTAAAATGGGCCATGGCTTGGTTTGGTCTGGAGAGTGAATGGTCAATTTTGCAACTGATACTAAGGGACACCTTGAACATGATTCAATCATGTCTAGCCTGAAACAGAAAAGAGCAAGTGGTATTGCGTCATCTCTATTCACATATACAGTAATTACTGTATAATAACCATATATTTCAATCCTGTAAAAGGTTGAACTGCTCTTACTTTCGATGTAAAATCAAGGTGAGCTTTGACTTCAAGGCTGTATTTATGTATTATTACCTCTTTTGTACCAGCTGATTTAAATCTTACAGAACTAGGGCTAAAGGGCCACATTAAACTGTAGCCTAAGGGCCTCCATTACTCCACAATGTGACTCTCTTCAATTATGACAGCTGCAAAGCAGAAAAATGTGCATTTATTGCCATCTGGTGGAGATAAAATCAAAAGCAGCTGTGATGTAAGTATTTTGACATTTACATAGTACTATTCCATAAATAACTTTGTACAGCATGTTCCAAACGCATTGGGGCAGTATAGGTAAAACTCTTATTTTTGCTCTATGGTGTTTTGCCTTAAAGGGTTTATATCACAGACAACCAAATTTTTATTTTTAATAAAAGATTTTAACGTACTGTCTAAACACCATTACCATTGTCATGTTTGCTTCTAATGTCCATACACGGAACCCAAGCCTAAAAAACAGTTGGTTTAGTAACTTAATAAGCCTAAGCTTTAAGTCCCTAGCCCCTTGATTCACTTTTTAAATGAGGTACAGCACAGGGCAGCCAATCAGGACAGTGGTCATTTTCATGTGTCAGTCTTAAACCACTGTTGTGACTCAGACTGTCTTGTGAACACTGCGTCTAGTGTCATTGAAGTTTATTGTATACATAATTATATTAATTAAAGGTTATTAAAGCTACCTAAACATTTAAAAGGAAAAACTACTACACAATGCGCTAGAACACAGAGACACAGTATTCTTTCATAAATAATGCAAAAAAATGCCCTCACCTGTGTGTTAATAATCTCACTTGAATACTGAGATGAATCTCTGGAAAGTGCTCCATTGCCACTAATACCATCAACTGCTTCACCTAAGAATAAAAATGAATTTACATTATGACAAATATAGCCATTATAGTCATTTATTACTTCTTACAGGCTGACTGTGTAGCACTTACTTTCTTCTGGTGTCCCAAAGAGATCCACAGATCCTTGGCTTGAAGTCACCCATTCATCTCTGCAGGGAGTTTGAGGTTGAACAGCCGTTTCAACTGTACTGGCATTTACATTCTCAACATACTGCCCATTCTGAGACGGGCTGACACATTGGCTCCACTGACTTGGCTGTGCTCCTGGTGCTGGTTTACTGGGAGGGCAAGCGTCTTGACTTGAAGATTCCGGATTTGATTCTTGCAGATGATGATCATCTTGATTTGATGAATGTCCCTTTTTGCAGCCAGAGGGCAAGGGTGAACAGTGAGATTTGAATATTTGAGCCATTGAGGGCAGGTCATCATCCTCGGCGCTGAGTTCAGACTCTGAAGACTCAAGCCTTTGAGCTTTCCTTTTCATCCGTACACACGGCTGAGAATTAATTTCTAAATCCTTTTCCTCCATCTTATCCAAGCTGTGACTGGCTACAGGTTCGGTGATATGACATGCATGAGGTCTGGCGAGTTCTGGTAAGAGGCCATCTGGGGTGACAGAGGACTCAAAATCATTAGTGTGAACTCCACAGTTTGGCATACCTGCTGGACTTTTGTTAAGGTCTGAAGAACTTTTTGCACACAAATCATTCACCTGGGTTTCATTCTGAACAAATCTTGATCTGTGTGTTCCTGATTTTGGAGACTGCTCATTCCTCAGAATCTTGCTGTGATAGATTTGTGGCTGCTCTTGAGTAGCACTGGTAAAGAGTAGCTGGCAAGAATTAGAAGATTCAGAATTCCCATGATCTTGAGACCTTGCAACCTTGTTGGGACTTAGGCCAGAACTTGCACCCGAGTTCTTCAGAGAGACATCCTCCTGACTTTTTGTGGCAAGAGGAGATGATTTTGCCTGAAGTAGACTGACACTCGCAGCATCTGCATTTCCAAAACTGCTCTGGGTCCTTTTACAGGGTTTCTCACAGGATTCAGGCTCATCATGATTTGAAGACAGGTCACCATTTTTTTGAACATTTTCAAGAACTGATCTAGGATCACTATTTTGGCCGATGACCGATATCTGATCCTGCAGCTGCATCTCTTCCTCCTTATCCAGACCTTTACCCTGGCTTTCAACATGTGAAGGCTTGGGACTGCCCAGGTAGAAGGATTTTCTTTTGGTACCTTTGAAGGTCTTCATCAGTAGCTCTGTATCAAGTTCACTGTCAATAGGGTCACCCTCTTCCTCCATGCATCCATGCTCTCCAGCAGATATCAAAGCAGCATCAGTCAACGTCCGTACAACTGATGGAGAAACAAGCCCCGTGGATGCGGATTCTTGAGGTTTCTCAGGTAAGCATGATTCTGGTGCCACAGCCACAACTGGACTTGGTGAGTGTACACCCATGGAGGAGCATGGTACTTTTTGTCTGTCTGGCTCAGCTGTGTCTTGAACAACAGAAATAAGTGAATTTTGTTCTGGGACATCTCCCTCAGGTATGTGTGTGAAAGTAGCTGTTTCCTCATTCGACCGCATTATCTCAATTTCTTCAAAGGCATTCTCGTAAACACATCCATTTTTCCCACTCTGATGTTGTCCAGCTTTTGCATTACCCTGACCTGCATCAACATTATCTTTATTTGCATCTGCATCATCCAATTTAGGTTGGTTGAAACTTGTGGATTGTGACTGATTTTTTTCTTTAGACCCTTCAGCAAGTTTTAGGAGGCCCTGTGTAGATAGTTTACGCCGCCGAGTGCCTTGAACTTCTGCAGTGAAGGCCTGTAGCCTTAAACTACTTCTTGTTCGTCTTGCATCAGGAGACTGTGGTTCAGAGCTACTTGGGTAATTCTCAATATTAATCTCTGCTTCGACTAACTTGGGTTTACTAGTTGACCGCTTTGTTACACCAACATCCTCATTCCCAGTAACACTAACAAGGGTAAGGGACTTTGTGCATTTTACATTCTTGCTTTCTTCCAAAGGGCCATCTCTTGAACTCTCACAGTTGTTCCTACTGATCTGTCTCTTCCGACTAGGTTTGTTGCCACAATTTTCTTTCTCTTTGAAATCACAGTCCAAATCTTGCCATACTTCCTGCATCTTTGACTTTGTTCTCCTCCCTGGTCTCTTCAAGGGTACCTCAAACACAGGACTTTCTTCTATATTTTTGACCTTCTCATAACGTTTTTCTTCTACGGAGATCTCTACTAACTTTTCCTGCTCTTCTCCACACTTCAATGGTGCATTAACATTTAATTCAGCGGTGTCATTCAGTTTGTTTTCTCCTATGTTACAAACAGATTCCTTGGGTTCCTCATTTTCCTTGTGATCATTAACAACTCTTTCCCCTTTATCATCGAATTCTGATCTCTTAATTAAATCTGCTGGATTTAACACACAGTTCCTCTTTCTTTTAAGAACACTTGTCTTAATCTCTTCTTCCTCTTGTACTAAATTAAGGGGATCAGGGTCAGTCACAATCTCTCTTTCAGGTGAGAAGCCTCTGCTCACCTTGATCTTAGAACCTCTGCGCTCCCGTTTATAGACTGCCCCAAAAACTTGCTCCTCCAGACCTCGTCCAGGCACCTTGGCTGGCGGCCCTACTTCATCCTTTTCATGGATTTTTATATTAACTTCTGTAGAGAAAGAAGAGCATATACTCTGTCTCTCAGAATCACTATCACAAGAAACGGGAAGGAGTCTATTGTTGTCTTTAGTCTGTGTGTCTGAAGAGGGTGAGATCTTCAGCAACCACTCAGCTACTTTTTCCACACTCTTCTTCTGTCTCTTGTCCACAATTCTGTCTGGCTCCAAGCCAACCTTTTTGGCTCTTCTGCTCGACCGTCTCTTGGGTATGTTAGTAACACAATCTGGACTGCCATCATTACAAGTCAGTAAATTACTTTTCCTGACCTCTCCCCTTGAGGGAACATCCTCAAATCCTATTGGATTCTTTCCAGAGACTTGTGGGAGATCACCATGCCCACTGTGAAAACAATCCTGTTCTGAATTCACTGTACAGGAATCCGCAAGACCCATGAGTTTTGCAAAAGCGTCCTTAGCTGGAAATGAGTCAAAGTGGTCAAAAACACCCTGGCATTATACATCAAATTTGGATGAGTGAATATTAATTCAAGTGATATTAAAACAGCTTGCAAGTTTCTCACTAAACACCTTACTGTGTTTTAATCCTTGTAAGATCTTTCTAATATATTCATCATAGAGGTTTGAATTCAATTCAGTTTTATTTATATAGCGCTTTTTACAACCAAGTTGTCACAAAGCAGCTTTACAGAGTGAATGACTCTTGAGACTTTAAAAACCTAAATTTATTGTTTCTGAGGAAATAATTGTCCCTCCTTTTTAAATATTTGAAGTGGTAAAAATATGAAGACTGAATATATATGAATTTACTCCCTTTTTGGTTTAAAAAGAAACTACAATTACTATGTAAATATAGAGAAAATTTACTCATGTTCATGGATAACCAGATTCACACTCAAATGTTTTGGGGACAACCATAACTAAAGAGGTGCTTATGCTACTGCTGTGAGGTGATGCCATCTAGACATTACACAATAAAAACTGAAGTAGATGATTTGTAGGCATTACAAATCATTGTGCGAAACGTTGTACGTCTCTCACCTGCTGCTGTGGAGCAACCCGACGCTGCCTTCTCCATCAAAACATGCTCTGAGGAGGTATTTTCCCCACTGCACTGCTGATCTCCTGATTCCGTTTCAATACTAACCACAGAAAAATGGGATGGACATTGTAACAAGCAGAAGAATTCAATAAACCCATATCTTTAAAGCAATTAAATTCAGTTGGAAATATTCCCGATACTCACCTTGTTTCTTTCCTCCTCTGTGGCATTCCTGTAAAATCTAGGGTGATACACAGCTTAGTGTGATCATTGTTGCAAAATTAATATTGCGATAATATATCCAAGACAATGCCATGGCCCACCTCATTCGGAATGCATTCAGCATATGCACAGAAATATACTGAATATGCTTGAAATGCAGGCAAATACTAATCGTTTAGTATTATTTGACCAAGACTTTAGAATGGTCAAATAAAAGTCAGGAGATTCATGCTTATTTATTTTGAGTACATCAAAACCTAAAACCTGATTTATACCTCTAAGCTCAATTGTTAAGACAACACAAGTAAAAATATCAAATACAATAACTTACAGTTTGTGCATGTGTCAAATTCATAAGACTGGACTAAATTCTGCAGTCCCTCTACCAATCTCTGGAACCCTGGACTTTCCTGCAAGCTTCTGTTGAACAAACAGTGACAACAAGCTAAAGCCGATTCCTGGAAACTTGTCCATAAAACTAGAGATTTTGTTGTTGGCACAACAAATGAAACATCCTAATCATACATGTGTACAAGAAATTGTATTATATGTAAAAATTATTACATTTTCAAAGCATCTTTTAGTATGCACTAGGTAACACTTTACTTAATCTCTGGAGTGTAACACTGACATAACCTTGCCATGTCATGACAAATCATGTATGTTAACAGATGCTGCAGTGTTTGACGGCCTAGTCGTTTATTGTTGTGACATCAAACACTGTAATATGTCACGTCACTGAGGCGTTCATCAAATCCAAACTATCTAACAATATGAAGACTAAATGCATTCAGTAGCCAACAATTGTAACATGACACTGTTGCATTAATGAACATATTCTGCCATGACATGTTTATGGTATGGTTATGTCAATGTTATGCAGCATTCATTTTATTAAACACTAACTCTTATTTCTGGGTATTACCTTTTTGTAACCTTCATCTTGCATACAGGGCAGCTTGTTTCTTTTCCTTTACTCCTTTCTAGCAGTTTCATCATGCAGAATCTGTAGGAAGAGAGTTAATAACTCACATTATTATACACTGTTTCAGTGTTTCAGGCAATGTAATGGTGGTGAGCGTTTTCATTTTGTAGGGTGGGGGGTGGAGGGCTTGTTTTGCTGAATGTTGTGGTGATATTTTTTGTTTATTTTTCAGACTTTGGACTTTTAGATATTACTAGCAGAATAACAGTGTTCGGAAACTGTGTTTTAGTGAAAACAGCAGTTCAACAGAAAAACAAAATTGATATGAATATCAATTACTACAAATATTCTACTGAATTAGTAATTAAATTAAAAATCAAGACAAGAACAAACACAAACTATCAACTACACTTCAACAAGTACATTTGATAAATGTAGGACAGTGAATAAAATACACTCACTTGCAGAACTGGTGGTCACATCTTGTTGATACTGGGGCATTCATCAAATCCAAACTATATAACAATGTAAAGACAAAATATACTGGTTTTGAAGATATATTCACACCAACATCTGTGTGAAGATCTACTCTACAGCTGATTGCATTCTGCTTTGACACCAAGATTGCACTAGGTGAAATTTAAGTTAGTTTTACTACGATTGATGGGATTTTGTATAGCGTTCAGCTTGAGACCTATATGCACCAACAGAAACTCACCATATTGGACACTGTAAATTCTCCCAGATCACACCTATTCCCCTCTTGATGTCTTCAGCCTTTGGTGCAGTCATTTCTGTACAAATTAGTGTTTAACGTGAGACATGCCATCATAAGAAGTGTTTGGGGGAGGAAAAATAAATAAATAAATAACAGGATCCCAATGTGTTGCCACAACGTAGTAAAGCATGGGAATGAGAAATGACTTGGCCTGAGAACTAGATCATTTTGTTCTTCCCACAACTTAGTCCTGGCCATGTATTACAATAAATTCCCATACTCTTGTAAGTCATGGCCACACGTTATTTTCATTGCTGGTTTATTTCAACCAGCAGGGCTCTGTACTCATCACCCACAACTTTAAAGAAAGTGTGGCACTTGTAAACGGATCATCTGAGCAGCTTGCTCTATTATAGGGCACCTAGAAGTCCTGATCAATGACTGAACCAAGGTTTAATTTTTGTTGCATTTTATAATTTTAACTCTGTAATTCTGGTTTCACGTTGCAAATCTGCAAGCACACTGAAGAACTTTGCGTGACACACACATGTCCTGTCGTCACATTTTTGTCAGAGGCACCTTTCTCACCTGTTTCACCCGTAAAACATCAATTATTTCGAACCATTTTAAAAGGTATGCAGTCAGGAGGAATCAAAATGTGGAATGGTTCTTCAGAAATGCAAACTGCAAAAGCCAGGGCAACATTTTCAGACATTACTGCTCTTATTCAGAAAAAGAGCTCAATATATAGCTTCAAATATTGCAAGTAGAAATGAAAAGTTAAGAAATCTGCAAAAAATATATATAGGAAGACTACATAAAACCTCAAATTGCAAAAGTGATTAGGAAGGCTGACAGAAAGATTAACTGTCAGTAATCACAGTCTGACATAAAACAGTACATTCACCTATACATTCACCTATATATAGGTGAACGTGGACACAGTTTTCTATTCCAGCATGACTGTGCCCCAGTGCACAAAGCAAGGTCCATAAAGACAAGGTTGGATGAGTTCGGTGTGGAAGAACTTGACTGGCCCGCACAGAGCCCTGACCTCAACCCCATCCAGCACCTCTGGGATGAACTGGAATGGAGATCGTGAGCCAGACCTTCTAGTCCTGCGTCAGTGCCTCACCTCATAAATGCTCTACAGAATGAATGGGCACAAATTCCTACAGAAATACTCCAAAATCTTGTGGAACGCCTTCCAAGAAGAGTGGAAGCTGTTATAGCTGCAAAGGGGGGACCACATTAAAGTCTATGTATTTAAATGCAATGCCAATAAAGTCCCTGTTGTTGTGATGGTCAGGCGTCCCAATACTTTTGTCCATATAGTGTTTCTCTAAAAGCATCGACGTCTAATACGTCGATTATGACAGTAAAGAGGCTTGAGATTCAACTTCGACCTAAGATTAGCTAGATCTACTAACAATATAATAATACTACTAAAATCTTCATGTTTTTATTAATTATCATAAAAATCAGCACTAATTCTCTGTGTTATGCAACAAGTCACCTTCATCAGGACTTCAGCTAACCACAGTAACATTAATGCTACACCCAGGTGTATTTATTCTTCACAAAGGACAAGGGAAACTTACCCAAAGTCTCCTGAAGTTCTAGAAAATGTTGAATATTGGACAGAAATGGTTAAATGCCTGTCCTAGTTAAAAAATAAAGTGAAAAAGATGCAAATTGAACTAGCATCCAAACTGAGCCAGGACCAAAAAAAACATTCAGCTTTTCCCGCGGCTTCATCTGTCACGTGACTGAAGTCACGTGACACTTTCACTTTTTTTCAATATATAGATTTGGAACATTTTAATTATTTTGACAGATATTCCCATTTAAATGTGATATCTGAAAAAAACATACATATATAACGGAAAAAATAAAGCAAAAAAAAAATGGACGTGCGTGCGTGCTTACGTCACCCGCAAGAAAATAAAATAACAGGAAGCTGCCCGGGTGAGTTGCATTTACACACACACACACAAAAACAAATGTCTTAAAGAGATTTAAGGGGCATTTGGTGGTTTATTACTGAATGTTTTTAACTCAGAATACATCACACAGCGGTTGAGGGTTTTATCTAAGCTGTAGTTATTCTGTTTGAGCCGAATTTGTCTGTTGGTACGGCCTGGACTCCCAGTGCTGCAGGAAGGCTGGTGTTCCAGCATCTCAGTTTCACTCCTGTTTACCTCCAGTAGTGCACATTTTAGTGTCTCTGCTTTAATTAACCCGTTTAAAACCTCATGAAGGACTTGCTAACAAGCCATCTGAACTCTCTCCATGTACCAGACTTTTATTATCAGGCCCTTGTTGACTTGTTCTTTCTTAAAGGAGAATTGCACCCTTTTTCAAAATGTCTGCATAATTCAATTACTGAGATGTAAACAAATTGAGATTGGCTGTGGTGGGAAATGGTTCATTAAAGAGAAGCTTTCTTTACAGTGGTGGTAAATGGAACAAGGTAATGGTTGCAATTCAAAGCCATTTTATTTACTGTCCTAAACCTCCACTGAATCGAAATTGTTCATATACAGTGGAGATCAAAATTAGAGAACAATTTATAAATACTTGATTTACTCAAATATTTGGTGGAATATCAGCTGTGGTTATCCCACTGCTGTACTGGCATTGTTTTTTTTAATAACCAAGGCACTTCAACAAAAACCTTTATTTTGTGAAAAGCACAGTGATCAAAATTAGAGAACAGTAACCACTGTATCAGAAGAGAAGATTGAAACAATTTTTTTTTTTTCAGAGCTACAGGATTCAAAAATTAATAGGAAGTATAGAGGCCCTTGCTTTGAATGACTCAAGCACATCTGCACCCTCAGGACTAGTTTCTCACACTGCTCTGGTTTGATCTTAGACCATTCTTCTTGCAGTCTCTTCCACAGTTCAGTAATTATAGTGGGTTTCTTAGTCATTACTTTGTTGCCAAGGATTTTCCAAACATTCTCTATGGGGTTTAGATCTGGACTCTGGGCCGGCCATTTCATGGTTTCAGTGTTCTTAGCTTCAAGGAACTGCTTAACCCGGTTAGCAGTCTGACAGGAGGCATTGTCTTGCATGAAAATTGTGAGCTGATCGTGAGACAATTGCTGTGATGGAATTGCATGTTGCCGAAGGAGGTTCAGATAAACTTTTGCGTTAACTCTGTTATGTAGCTGTACAAGAGGCCCAGCTCCCAAACCATGACACTTCCTCCTCCAGCTGACTGACTCCTCTAATTGACTTCTTTACACACTTTGGGTTCAGTCTTTCCCCAGTTCGACGCTGAACATAATGTTTCCCATCAGACCCAAATAAACTGAACTGAACTCTGTGCACTCTGGACCAGTTCTCTTCTGTCCACACAGCATACTCCTCAGCAAAGGCTAGTCTAGCCTTTTTATTATTTCTGCTTATGAGAGGTTTGGTCACATCAGAGTGGGTTTTCAGTCCGAATTGTCTTAAACGGCGAGACACTGTGTGCCGAGACAGATCCTTGCCCTGTTCAGCACTGAACTGGGGAGCAATTCCAGCAACAGTGTTGAACCGATTCCCCATTGAGAGTCTTCGCAGAATCCTGTCCTGTCATGCATTTGTTTTACATGGACAAGCAGCCTTTTTGGGGGACTTGACTGAATCTGTGTCCTTGTAAAACTTCAGTATTCTTGAAATCACATACTTGGAACGCCCAACCTCTCTTGCAATGGCTGTGTGGGGACGGTACCTTGTTCAAGGGTACCTTAGTGGTGCCACTAGCAGTCCTGGCATTCAAACCCAAAACCTTATCTTTATGGCTATCTACAACTATCTCTAAGGTACCATGGTTTTGTAATAACTCTCTGTGGTGTGTAGGGCTGGGAATTGAAATCCAGTAACTTTCAATATACATGTTGTTGACGTTTCATGATTAGTCTGCAATCCATTACGGTAACTATATCCACTTCCAGCACTTTACACTCATTTTTGGGTTGAACCGCATCCGCTTTCAGTTCCAAAAAGGATTGTTTAGGGATCAATATCAAAATCCAGGTATTTGTATTGATTACTTTATAACTACTTTTAGAGGCATTAAATGCTTTGCATGCCTGGTTCTTGTCACCACTGCTGTAAATAAGTTTCTCTAGAATGCAGTGTTTCACATCAAACTACGCTGAATGACTTTGTTTACATGTTAACCACTTAATTATGTAAAAATAAAAAGCCCCAATAAACATTTCCCTTTCACTTAAATATTTCACAAACCAGTGTGATAATGAATTGCATGGGTGACTTTTGTTGCTGATGGTGAACTAACGCCAACACGTTGACGAAGAAAAGTACTGTCCATGTATTTTGCCTTCATAGTTGAAAATGTCATTCTGTTCCCCAGTCCTAATCCTCAGGACATCCTGTCTTGCGCATTTTCTGTAATGCATTCATTTGAACCTCTTGAAGGCCTTGAGAGGGAGCCGATGAGTTGAATTAGATATGTTATACAAAAAACACTAAGCACTGCATCCTGTTTGGGAGCCATACTGACCTACCCTAGTGTGAAGAAATTCTAAGTGAACATCACTTTTTGTAAGTATTTCTTAATGGGATCACTGGAGATTGAACATGAGATCTTGCAGTAAAAAAGCCAGTGCTTGGTTAGGTATTATCTTACATTACTTGTTAGCTGCATTAGACATGTAGCTAAAACAGAACTTCAGATACCAAACATGTCTTGGCTAATTGAATACCTTTGAGGCAATAGGAAGATTGGGGCAATTACAATCTTTGCAAAACTATAGGTTCGGTATGACAGAGAGAGGGAAACACTAGTGACAGTGACACCCTGTGTTTGTGTCTGTACTGCTACAGCGCCATGGAAGGCTCGAAGTCTTCGAGCACCACAATGCAGGTGAGCTTTGTGTGTCAGCGCTGCAGTCAACCCCTGAAACTCGACACATCCTTCAATGTCTTGGACCGGGGCACCATCCAGGAGCTTATCGGTAAGTTTGCAGTGACTGAATCTGCTGAGGCTTACATTGGTTCGCAGTCAGTTACATCACCTGTCAAAAGTTTGGGGACACCTCACCTTTCAAAGTGAGCAAGTATGCATCTTGCAAGCATTGTGTTTTTCGGTAGATCGTTCAGTTAAGTATATTTTGTTTTAGTTTGGAATGATGGTTGATCATTTGAAATGCTTTTTTTTTTTTTTTAGCTCCACTGGTCACTGTAACACCTAGTAAACAGGCAGAAAGCTGTGACACTGACAGCCCCCCTGAGGTGAGTGCTTTTTTAAGACGCATCTGCTGACCAAGAGAGCCAGACCTGCAGTTTCAGGAAGCTATGGTTTTTGCCTTGTATTAAAGGTTTTAAAAGCTACGTTAATTATATTTAGTAATTAGGTTAACTACGCTGGCTTTGGTAGCTAGCTCATGACTAAAAGTAGCCCAAGAAACCTTAACCTTAACAGCTAGAAGGAACAAATCTAACACCATGCAAGCCCTGAAACTTCTGCTGTTGCTCTGTTTTGCAGATAGATGATGTCTTTGCATTTGTATGACCCTGAGTTTTGTAATTGTGAAGTTCTGCTTGAAAAAGAACTGTATAGTAATTAGTTGTCAGAAGTTGAGGCTTACATGTGTAAATTTGTTTTGTAGGAAACTTTTGCGGAGAGCAAGCAGGATGGAGTTTCAAGGAAATATATTCCACCTGCAAGGTAGGACTCTGAGGTTGCTCTGTTCCAATATGAAAGTGTTGCTTTGTTCCAGTATGAAAGCTTTGTTTTCCATTCTGTGTGGTCCGCTGTAGGATGATGTCTACTGAAAGTGCAAACAGTTTCACTCTCATTGGCGAGGCCTCAGATGGAGGCACCATGGAGAACCTGAGCCGCAGACTAAAGGTATAGCAGCATTTCCATTAGTAGCATGCATGAAATTAACACCTTTTAATGTATAGGAGATAAACAAAGACAGGTGTAATCCGTTTAAATTTTAGAGGCAAACAGGATATTTCACATTTCACTTCTGTTTATTTTCAAAAAGGTTTCTCAGAATCAACTTTATCCACATGTCACATGTTGGTATTGACTCTAGTTACCACATCTGTAGGATTTTTTTGCTATCTCCATTCTAAGATAATCTGTTGTTTGTGTTAGTAAGGCAGTAGTTATTCCCAAAACAGCCCAGAATGGATTAGGTTTACCATGCTTGACAGGCAGTTAAATATACCTAAATAACCGAAATCCCTGTAACTGTGTGCCTGTGTTGACTTAAAGTGACATTCCAGCCAAAAAAATGCAATTATAATTACATCTGGTGTAAACAAGCTTGCTCTCCGACTACAGCGGTGAGGCTATAGTCTTTAAAGCAAGATTCTCTAGTTGGAAAACTGAGAAAACCACGTTCTGATTACATATCTTTAAGGTGGGAGAAAATTTTGAAAGATTACAACTGCTTTGGGGTGGATATTTGTGGATGGTAGGTGTGATTTATTTTTTATTATTTTTTTAATTTTTAATTTTTTGCTGAGCTAGTGCAGAAATAAGTCAGATAGTTTTACTTCTGGAAAGACTAGCTTATCATAAAACCGAACACACATTTATATGCATAATTGAGCATTGCAATCCGAAACTTTATATTTTCCACGCTTAAGTATGCACTCTTGAGTGGGACGAGTATCCCGTTCCATGACAGATACAATTGCATAATGCATTCTGGGTATTGTAATGGGGGAATATTTATGGATGAAAACATATTAAACGATATATCTTGAATACTGTCACACTGCTGAGGCTAAGGGATACAATGATGAACAACATAACATGACAACTTATTGAATGCAAGTTTTATCTTGAAATTCCCCTTTAAGAATATTATCACACTGATCAGCTGAATTTCTTCTACATATGGTTGACTCAAACTTTCCAGTGTCTTGAACCCTAATGGGTGTCTCTGTGTCTCCTCTAGGTTACGAGTGACCTGTTTGATATCATGTCAGGTCAGACTGATGTAGACCACCCACTGTGTGAAGAGTGTACGGACACACTGCTGGACCACCTAGACACACAACTCAACATTACTGAAAATGAGTGCCAGAACTACAAGTAAGAATATTAGATTAATTTGAGGGTTTTTTGTCCACTTGTTGGTTAACTAATAAATATGTCTATTAGGGGTGCACCAGAATTTCAGACGCCAAAAAATATGCTTAAAAAATTACATTAACTTTGGGTAAAAATAAAAAATAACTGAAAAAGCTACTGTATTGCCAAAACTATGTGGACATCCAGTCCAATGGGATAAATTTCAAAGAAGCATAAAAGCTAGTTTATACAGTCGTGGCATATACAGCTCTGGAAAAAAAATAAGAGACCACTGCAATTTATTTTTAAATTAGCATCTCTATGAGTATGACAACCATTCCATGCCAGTGTGTGTTAAATTCCTACACAAGCACCTCATTCTGTTTTATGAGGTACTGATTAGGTGATCACCGGAATCAAACCTTATTTAATGAGGAAAAGTATAAAAAAAACACTGCTGTAATCAGCACTCTCCTCTCGCAATGTGACCAGTTGGATGGCGAAACACTACTAGAAGTACGTCAAAGGTAATTATTGCCATTTTGTTTAAGAGTGAACGAGAGATTTGTTTTCTTTGAATTATTCAAGTTCTGTGAACAGTGCCTCATTTCTCTTATTTTGATGTATTGTCATTTCCTTTAAAATGCTGCTTTAAAGAATAATATTTTTATTTGGAAATTAGAAGAAATATTGTCAGCAGTTCTTAAAAACTAAGGCAAAGCTGTTCAGTTCAATACTTGCTGTATGTGTGTGTGTGTGTGTTTGTGTTTGTGTGTGTGTGTGTGTGCGTTTGTGTGTGTGCGTGTGTGTGTCTGTTTATTTATAAGAGATATTCTTTGTGAGGAAAAAAATATATCTTGAAAACACAGACGCACACATACACGCACGCACACACACACTGAAAGGTCATGTTTGAGATGCAGAAAGCTCATTTCAAAGAGATGACCTCATGTGGCCTTCCTCAAACATTACCTATAGGAGTAAACAAGAGGGAAAATAAAACAAATTAATAAAGAGTGTGTCACCATAACATGAAATCTCAAAGAGGCAGACTGATTTTTTGTGTAGTAATTTGTTTTGAAGGAATATTCTTATATAAATTTCATACATTTTCTCATTTGCAGTCTCTCTCTCTCTCTCCCTCTCCCTCTCTCTCTCTCTCTCTCTGTAGGTCTTTCTAGGCCCAACATCAAGGACAGGTCTGGAGGTCTGAAGTCAAGCTCCCCCATCAGATAGATATGGAACGCAATGAACTGCTTAAAATGCACATTACTTGGTCATTTAAATGAATAAAATCGCAGGCACTAATGCATTTTAAAGACCTAGACATCAAAATAATGACACATCCTGAAATTCCAACCAGAGTGGATCCATAAACCCACAAATATTTCCAGGGACATGTCACATAGTTTTGGTAGAAGAAAGATAGAACTCATTCCACCTTTAAGCAGATAACAGAGCCTCGGGGGAAACACCGCTGGGAAATTTTGGCTATTTTACCAAGCCTTAGTGATTCTTTTCCTCCTTAGGTGATAAAAATGAACTTCTGGCCATTTTTATGATTGCTAGGGTGTTTTAAACCACTTAAACAGTTTGGAGTTCATTCAGTCAGCCGCTGGGACTTGCTTTACAGGCTGCGTTTGTTGCAGACAGGGTAGGGGTGAAGTGGATGACACAAGTAGGCATGTCTACTTTTCCAGACACTTTTCTTCCCATTGACTTGAATAGGTTCACCGAACCTCAGATCTTTTGTCCAACCCAACCTTTCCACCATTACATGAGTCAGTCTTTCAGTCTGTATATTTTGAATTTGAAACCCCAGAGACAGTCAAAAGATGTTCCTGGGAAGCAGTGAAATCGAGACTCAATCTCTTGCCAGAGTAGACAATGTTTTTTTTTTTTTACTCATTTCCAAAGCCAAATACAAGTAAAAAGTTAACAGGTAAAAAGTAAAAAGTTAACAAATTAACAAAAATTAACAAAAAATTAACAAAAACGAACAAAAAAATGGTTGTGTCTGTGCCTTTGATGTAGTCGTTAGTGGACTATTTAAAACATTCTGTTTAAAATTGCTTTAAATAGGATATGTCAAAGAAAATGTCTGCTTCAAGTCAGCAAAATGGTCCGTAAACTTTTAGCACGTAGTGTGCTGTAGCTTAGCATTCTCGACGGTTTTGGTATTTAGGCTGCTGGTGTTGTTTTTCTTTGTGGTGTAAGTTGTATCTTAGCTGTCTGATTTTATTTCAGTTTTGTTCGCTTTAAGTTGATCTGGGCTGTAAATAAATGTTGTAGGTTTAAGTGAACTGACTGTCAGCAGTAGACTATAACCTGATACATAGACAGTGACATGTTTCCCTTAGTATTTGGAGTGGAATAATTTGCCCCTTCATAAAAAAAGCCTGGATTTGTTGAGAGATTTTTTAAGAGAATTTTTCCATTGCATAATTGTAGCTTGGTAGTTCAGTAGGCCTAGAAGAATTATTATTATGTGGATGTACCCAGTTGGTACTGCTGGACATTAAAAAGGATAACTTGCTAAAGTAGATAAAACGCCATTCTAGTCCTGTCTAGACTCGTCTCTTTCAGCCCTATGTGTAACGGCTACACTGATCTGTGTCAGATCAGAGTGTGTAAATGGCAATGAAGAAAAGGAAGTCTGATAATAGAACTTTTTTTGAGCGTGATGGGTCAGGGGATATGAGCTATTTGTTCCCTCCGTCCCAAGAGTTAAAATGCCACTGGCCTGATATCTAGACATTGTGAGACATATGGCTTCTGGAAAATAAATGAAATGTATCTGGGAACCCCTCCGGTTTTTGTAGCCTTCCATGTAAAACAAATGTTTCATGTCCTTGCAAAGTCTTTTTAATTTTCAAACCTGATTTGTTCTTCTACAGTGCAATTTGAGTCATTTATTCTATTGCAGAAGAACCCCTTTATAAGTGTTTTAAAGAATCACTTTAAATAGCCATATTAAACTGATATTGCATTGAACTTACTTTAAACTTTAAAGTTCTTAAGTTTTCCATTATGTGGAGGTGATCTGTTATGTGATCTTGACGATGGCTTCTTCAACTCGTTTAAATGTGCTGCCAGAGGAGTTACAGTGTTTGCATGTCTATGTTAGCTATAATCAAACCTATCAAGATTGGAGCTTCTTGTGCGCCAGCATAATTTCCTTACACTGTGGAAAAGATGCACAAGGCTTCCTATTATTCAATTTTTTTCCAAGCCACAACACAAACTTGCTCACTAAACAAGCCGGATCAGCGAGCAATGTAACATATTCCTGTTCATGCGTTTTCTTGTTGAAAAAATGTTGTTTATGCTTTAGCTTTGATAGATTCCATTCGTCACCTATTAAATAAACGTAACTACAGCACTGAGAAATCAAGTGAAAAACAAGGAACAGCAGATTGAACAGCAGAAAGAGCCACGCTTTTGCACCAGCTTTCAAAGGTTACATTTTAAAAAGATTCTTCACACTCACAGATCTCATTTACAAAAAAATGGTTCTCCAAAGAGCCATCTACTGAATTGCCATATCAACTTGGTGGTTAGGAATTTGCCTCGGTGTGCTCCCAGCAATAAAAACAGAACAACATTAAAGAAACAAGACAACATAAAACTTATTACAATTACTACATAACAAGAAATAAAAATAGAGGAAGGTAGAAAACAGCATGTTTTTAAATCACTGCTTTAGTTATAGAGGTGGTCCTTAAGGATGAGCCAAATCTTTTTCTTCATTCTTATACGTTGCAAATTTGGTTTGAGCAAAAAATGTGGATCATCCAGCGCCGTGGTTCCCAAAGATGCTTCTGTAGTATGCTTATCCTACACATTTTTGTGTTTGCACACCCATTTCAACTCAAGAGCAGATGGGTAATTAACTGATTAGTTAGATCAGGTGTGTTGGGAGTAGGGAAAACATAAAAATGTGCAAGGCAGGGGTCCTCCAGGATTGGTTTGGGAACCACTGGACTAGGGGGTCAACGAAGGCCACTGCTTTAAGGAATCAAAATCAGTGATTATCCAAAGCAGTAATTCAAAGTGTGTGATGCTTTTCTACTTTCTTATTTTTGAATGAACTTGTTATATTAGATGGTAGTTCTGTGTTTTTTTTCTTGTTTCTTTAACTCTATTTTGTTTTAATTGCAAGAAGTATACTGAGACAAAGTATGTACTGAGACAAATCCCCTAGGCACTGAGTTGGTATGGTCATGAATATTTAATCCTGAATCCTGGTTCTCAAACTGGTCTTCCAAACCAGAACCACCAAAAGCAGTGGTTCTCAGATCACAGCTTTAAGCAACCAACAGTGGTTCCTCCCCGGCAGTGTGTAAAGAACTGCTTTTGACTCTTATACTTTTAGGAACATAACTGTACATTCAGCCTGCTGTTCACTGAGGAATAGTAAAAAAAAACAAAAAAAAAAACAAAAATAAAACATTGAGTGTGCAGCCTCAGAATAAAAAAAAAAGAGAGGAACTTCCAAAACAGCAACAGAATTAACATTTGCACTTATATCCGAGTGCTCTTTTCAAAAGAGAGAGAGAGAGAGAGAGAGAGTGAAGAGTGAATGAGAGAGAGTTAGAGTGTAGTGTTGTACACTCTTCAAATTAAACAGCACCGTCAATCAGGAAAGATTCAATTTAGGGTTGATGATAAGGTCCAAGCTCACTAAGCCAGAAATCAAACTTCACCAGCGAGCTCATCAGGACTTCTATCGACAGGAAAGCCATCGCCCAGTGATTAAGAGGAAGATGATGAAGATGGGAAAGGGAAACTGGATTAACTATACAATGTAAGGAACTCTCAAGCCCAAGCTAGCTTTTAGTTCAAGTATTCCACATGTTCACTCATCCATTTCCCTGTGTCTTTACCACTCTTTCTTTCTCTCTTCCTTCCTCCCTCTCTCCAGCTTCCGGGGCTTTCTGTTTGCATCTTTAAGCCCCTGCAGATGTTGTGTGCTCCCTGTATAAGGCTTGGTTTGGAATATGGCAGGGAGATTTAATCCACTTTGCCTTAATCCCTGTAGCCTGGACCTGTTGTGGCGAGTGTTTTACAGCGCTTCAAAATGACAGACTATCACACTTCACGCTAATAATAATCAATGACTCTCCTTGCGGGCTGTGATTTGGTACAGGGGGAGGCTGCGAGGCTGTGGGTAGGTGTGTGTCGGTTGCTTCAGCTGTGGTAAATAGATGCTGAATGGAGTGAGGGAGTGGGGAAAGCAGAAGCTGTTTCAGCCCTGGGGGTTTGAGATATGATACGATTCGTTTTCTCAGTCCCTCGGCGCGATTGAAAAGTAAGCCGGATGGATCCGGAGAGAAAATGCCGGAAAAGTACCGCCTGCACAGGGATTTGGATGGCAACAAAGGCTTTTGTGGAGAAAAAAAATAAATAAAAAAGACAGGTTCTAGTGGGGTGTCAAATGGAGATGGTGTCAAATGGAAAAATCACAAACAGCAGCTCGGAGCTCATGGAGTTGGATACTGGTCCAAAACAATATAGGTGACATACGGCTAGTGAGAGGCACTTACAAAATTAGCATGTGAGGACACTGCGGCACTGCTTCGTGGAATAAACTGACACTGAGAGGAGAGTATGGAGCGGATATAGATTATGAGAACTACTAATGAGCATGTTTTGTCCTTTCTCTAACTTTACACACCTGAGTCAACTCATGCAGGGCTTGTTAATTTATCAAGTAGATGATTTTGGTGCATCTGAGCAGGAAAAATGCAAGAAAAGTGATGTGTATATAGGGTCCCCAGGATTGAAAATGATAAAAAAAGAATAGACAACAGAGTTGATTGAGAGTCTATTGTCTTAACACAAACAAACAAATAAGCAAGCAAGCAAACAAACAAAAAGAGATCTCATATCTATGAAATTGTAAACCCTTACAGTAAGAAAGGGGCTGAGGGTGTTTACGGTTCAACAACTCAAAGAACCATTTTAATAACAGGTTCCAAACCAGTTTTGTTGTTGTAACACATACACCTCCACTCAGGAATGGTGTATAAATTAACTTGTTTAGCCGTGTCAGGTTTGCTGGGCCAAAGAAAATCTAAAAATGTTCGAGACATTTCCAAGTTTTAAACCTGATATGTTTTTCCACAGAGCAACATTAGCCATTTATTGCATTGCAGAAGAACCACTTTAGAAGTGTTTTAAAGAATCACTTTAAAGAACCATTTGAACGTACATTACATTAAACTTACATTAAACCTTTTTAAGGTCCTTATATCCTTTCCATTATGTGGAGGTTCTTTCACCCTGATGATCTATTCTATGACCTTGACAATGGCTTCTTCAGCTCATTTAAATGCGCTGCCAGAAGAGTTACAGCATGTGCATGTCTATATTGGCCATAATTAAAACAAAAAAACAAACAAACAAACAAAAAAGAGATTTCATGACTATGAAATGGCTACAGGCTTTATTGTAAACCCTTACAGTGAGGGAATAACTGGTTTAAATCATTCTTTGCATTGGTAAATGGCTCTTCTCCATGATGGAGAAACTGTTGTATGTGGTTCTCCAGATGAAAATATTTATTCCCATCACTTACTGAACTCAATGTAAGTACAAGTAATAACAAAATTATCTGAATATTTTGTAGCAACTGCTCAAAGCATTTATTTCTTGAACGGACATACAGCTTCATGATAATGTCTATGTCTATGCAAATGTGAGTGTCTATGCTCAGCTTACGATAGCACGGGAAACAGTAGTATTAAGAAATGTGATCAATGGACTAATACACAAATAATGTAAAACTGGTTTCAAAAGGATCAAAATGATCAATTTCAGGTTGTTCATGTGTGTGTGCATGCAAGTCTAATCAGAAACAGGCCACAACTAATTGTACTTTATATTAAAAATACCAGATGAACTGGTAAACGTGAACACAAAACACCATTATGTCAATATAATAAATACTGTACCTGTAAAATGTACTCAGAATTAACCCCATGAAGATAGTATATAATGACCCAAAATTAATATTATCTGAAGAGCAGAAAAATAAGAGATAATTAACAGAAACCAACTAAATGGAACCTCAACAAACAATTTTGTGCATCATCAGATAGTTTTAACACATGCAGGTAGTTGCACTCTTAAAAAAGTGAGACAGTTTTTTTTGAGTGAAGTCGCAAAGGACTTTTGTAAATGGAACTTATGAGTGTGAAGAACTTTTAAAGAAAAGAACTTTTACATAATGAAAAGGTCATGAAAAGGATCCTCTGAAAACACTTTCATTATGTGGAAGATCTAAAACCTTCCACACATCTCATTTTATTTTTCTATTAAGGACCATTTATTTTTCATCTCTACCTTTATCATCTTTACCTTTTCTTGCACTCTTATTTTTAAAAGTGTAGCTACCTGATGAGTTTCTGTCCTAGCTAATCAAAATGTAGAAAAACAAGACTTTTCAGATTTGCTCAGTTGTATTTCTAAACTGCATTTTTCTCCACATACACACACACACACACACACACACACACACACACACACATAAATATCAATGCATTAACGCATGCTATACAGTCAGAAGCAGCTTAAGCTTGTAAGCTTGGTTCAGGGGAAAACCCAGCAAGCTCTGCAATAGTGGCCTATGACTACTGGGGTTTCTGGTAATCACTCTCTCTTTTTCTCATGAGAATGAAATTACAATATACATATTTGTCACCTGCAGGGATATGAAGCATAGTTACTAATGCAAGAATGCTCCTGCAGTCGGTTCTGTTGATCAAAGATACTGTGTGCCTATGGCAGTGTCTGCTTCACAGCAACAAGCCATGATCTAGCTATTTATAATCATCTTACAACCAGCGGCTGACATGACTGTTCTATTCCCCATCAATAAGCGCGCCTGTGGCAGGTGAGTCTATTTTTATCGGCGCAGAAATACTCCCAGTAAGGGCCTTGGTGGGCTACAGTTACACACACGCATGATCTCAGCTGAGGACGTTTACTGGTGTAGCAGCTTCCTGAGCTGGCGAGCGTTTTAGTAGTGGAGGGAAAAACAATGGAGGAGACTAGCTGACCTTGGTTCTCTTGGAATGCACAAACACCCACACAGAGCCAATGAATAAACATATTATTTAAATAGTGAGGTGGGGAAAAATATCACATAAACATATTCCGATGGGAACAAAAAAAAAAAAAATGCAGGATTGAGGGACACTTTGTCATGCATTCAAGCTCAATTGTTGTGCTCTTTATTCTCAGAAAGAGAAGGAGAGAGAGGTTAAATTGCTGCTGTATTTAGCTTGTAGTATCATCAAACACTCTAAAGGCCAGTGGGAACAAAACTGATAGATCGGATAAAATCTGACGGGATAATGCGAGGCATTCATCTGTCTGAATGACCTATAAGTATGACCTTAAAAACACTTTTATGGTTTATTTTGGTGATAATAAACCTTAAATACATGTAAACATGTTTACAAAACGTAAAGAACTTATTTGAAGGTTATGGGCCATTGTTAGCATATTAACATATAAATCCAAGAGACACTACGTAGCCTTTTTCTGTTCACCAATTACTCTCTCTCTCTCTCTCTCTCTCTCTCACAGCCTTCAAACAAGGTGTTAATAAATTAAATAAAGAACAGACATTTACAGAACTTTTTTTATCTGGTGACAGTTTTGAAATAATTTAATGCATCCAATTTGTTTTATAAGGGCTCTTGTAAAAAGAAATTAAATATTAATGTTCTAATGTTAAGTCTTTCATATGAGAAGTTATTATCTCTCTCACATGAGGTGGTACCAAAATTGATAGCCATCTCCATATACTATTAAACCCCAACAAGCACTTGTGAATCCATATCACTGTAAGGAGCTAGACATCTCTTGGACTTGGTGATTGATAACCTTATTAGATGAGCTTCTTTTCTCTGAAAGTGCTTTTAAACTCTTAAACTCTAAAATTAATGTGTGTAAAAGCAACATAAAAAGTCACAAACGCATAATATTTTAGTTTTGTGTATGACAATAACACTGACCTTCCAGGGGATGACTCCAGGGGATTACCAGACCTTCAAAATGAAGTGATTAAGCCAACTGGTAAGGAGGTAGCCACTATTCAGCAGAATTCCTGCAGGAACTGAACTGTTGTTTTCTGGCTTCTTATTTCTGACAAAATCTCTGTGAACTGTCGTGATTTATCCAGTATGGAAGCCTTCGGGAGCTCTGGGAGCAAGTCCAGAACTGTTGGATTAGAGGGGTTATTTTGATGCCGATACTGCTGAAATGCTTGGCCTGGTTGCTCCAGGATCAGGGCTTTCTCCTCAAAGAGTGTTGTGCCGTCTGCTGACCAAATGGGAGTGATATTGGGTTTCTGAGGACCATAGTTGATAATGGTGGAGTAGATAGCATAGGAATTGTTTGTGTCACCAAAGCTCTGAACTTCCTAAGCTTTTCTAAGCCTCCACTCAGCCCTATGAGAGAAAGGCTGGGGACTGCAGGTTTTAGAGATGATCTTTGAGTGTTTGGATTTCAGAGGTGCTATGATTATGGAACCATTCTGGTGTCTTCTTTTAGGGTCACCAAAACTACCCAGATTACTGCTGAACTCACTTTGGTCCACTCATCTGCACTGGAGGGCAGTAAGGATAGTTATCTACTAGAAAGTTAGCGAAGTTGTCAGTTTGTGGCAGTAAGTGCACAGATCATCTGCACAGCAGATTGGTTATGGACCCAGATAACACTGGTTCACTAATATTTGACTGAGACATGTAACAATTTTGTTACAAAACTTAATTCTGACTTAATTCTAGGAACACTACCAAATTTCCTAGACTACAAATTTGGTTTAACATGATTTGTGGCTAATTTTGTGCTAATGATCATTGTAATATATGTTAACAAAACAATAAAAATATTTCAGTGTTACTACATTTAATAATACAATGTACATTCAGTACAAGGTTTTACACATTTTAGACACAAAAATGCAAGCAAATTCAGGAAATTTAGAGAATTTCTGCATCTAAGCCTCTGTTTGTGCTAAGTAAACCTACAGGCTAACGAAAATATGTGTAATTTGTCCAATCACATAGTATATAGTATATTGATTCATTTCTGTCCACCACCTTTGTTTGCGACACTTCATGTGATACATATATATATATACAACTATACATATAT
>JBBPCZ010000136.1:28598555-28611549 GCA_037974445.1 Brycinus macrolepidotus | reverse complement strand
GCGAGCCAGGCCTTCTCGTCCAACATCAGTGCCTGACCTCATAAATGCTCTACAGAATGAATGGGCACAAATTCACAGAGAAACTTCAAAATCTTGTGGAGAGCCTTTCAAAAAGAGTGGAAGCTGCAAAGGGGGAACCAACTCCATATTAAAGGCTATGTATTTAAACGCAATGTCATTAAAGTCCCTGTTGCTGTAATGGTCAGGCGTCCCAATACTGTTGTCCATATAGTGTATCATCAATTGTGAATGTGAGTCATGTTCTAACCAAGTCTCAGTCAGTGGCAACAGCTCGATCCCAGCGCTGTTCACTCAAAGAATCATGGTCAAACTTTCTTTTATAAATTTCCAAATTAAATCTGGAGTGGTCGAAAAACTTTCAGGAGGAGCACATTTAGCTAAATGCTGACATACCACTGGAACCTCATACAGGTCCTAGCAGAAATGGGCATTATTACAGAGGTCTTTTTTGCCTCATTTTTGACATTTTTGGCCTGAACTAAAAGCCTAGCTCTGATAGCAATGGTTTGCCACTTCATAAATGACCTGTGACCTTTCAGCCTTGTAATGTGAATGCAGCCAAGAAAATTACAGGGCTAGAGTTAATCCCCACACTCATGCACACACACCAGTACGTGTGCTTTCTATCTCTCGTCTTTTCCTCTTTGTTTATGTGTATGAGCAAGAAAGAGAGAGTAATGGTATTTATTGAGTGTCTGGCTGTCATCTCTTTGCGCTTTGGTCAATATGAGTATTTTGGGTCTGGCAGGAGGCTTAAAGCTACTTAGTCTCCCTCATACTTCCTGTTTCATTTCACAGCTACATGACACAGGCTAATCTCCACAAGCCTGAAAATGAGTGACCAGGAGTCAGACGGAGAGGGAGAGAGAGACTTTAACTGTTTTTTTTTTGTTTTGTTTTTTTGTGATTGCACACTATTTTATCCTCTAATCTAAAAATATTGTGAGTGAGGAAAAAATGAGATATTCTGCATGATTCCACTAAGGGTTGGAGAGACAGAAAGAAAAAAAAATCGTGCCATAATATAGCTCAAATAATATAGAGAAGCTCCATATATACACACACAACATTAAAACCACCTAAATCCCTAAAGGCAGTGGCCTTTTTCAGCAGGATAATGTGTCCCACAACACTGCAGATATTGTTCAGGAATGGTTTCTGGAACATGATAAAGACTTCTAAGTGTTGTCCTTCGAATTTTCCAGATCTCACTCCAATCGACCATCTGTGAGATGTGCTGGACAAACTAGTCCAATCATGTCCAGGACTCACCTCAGAACTTACAGGACTTAAATGAGCTGCTGCTATAGTCTTGGTGCCAGATACCACCTTCAGAGGCCGTGCCTTGATGGGTCAGAGCTGTTTTGGCAGCACGAGAGGGATCTGAACCACATTAGGCACATGGTTTTAATGTTACGGCCGATCGGTGTGTAAAGAATGCATTTGAGGACGAAGCACAAATTTATAATTCGGGCTTTGCGAAAAAATAATTTACCTACATTTCTAATGTACTGTGTGTGTATGCATGTGTGCGCATGTGTGTGTGTGTGTGTGTGTGTGTGTGTGTGTGTGTGTGTGTGTGTGTTTGTACAGCTGTTGCCAGCCTCATTCATTTAATATCAACTGAATCATAAAAACAACTAAACAGGTTTAGTGTGAGAACGGGCTGAAGCTGTTGGGATATTAGGTGAACTCCGTCATCGTGGATCTGATGCAATACTTTCATGCCACGGGGAAACTATTGCACACACACACACACACACACACACACATACTCTCTGACGTGGTGAGAAAGGCGACACAAACCTGAGCCCCAAATCCCCCTTCCCTAAACCCACACAATCACTAGAGGGAGAGAAAGAGAGAGAGAGAGGGAGAGAGAGAGAAAGAGAAAGAGAGAAAGAGAGAGAGAGAGAGAGAGAGAGAGAGAGAGAGAATGACAGAGAAAAAAACTGAGAGGGGAAAAATGTGAAAAGCAGTGAAATATAGGGAGAAATAGAGAGTCAAACAGAGAGGGAGGGAGGATGAGAGAGAGGTTGTGAGTAAGCAGATGCTGATAATCAAATGAATGGTGAAAAAAGCATACAGAGAATCTGTATTGTAAATCAGAAAATTTAGTCATAGGGCATTTCTTAATCTGCATTTCTCTGTACTTGAGTTCTAATGGACTTGATTGGTCAGCTCAAAGTTCTCATTTAGCCAAGAACAAGTCAGATACCCAGAAGTGGCCTGCCCTTATCACAAGGTACCACCAATACTGGGAGGGGGAATATGAGCACATGATGTCAGCAACCTCATCTTTTTGAGCTGCTCGTAAGATTTTATTCAGCTTTTCCATTCTCCTCACTCAGCGAAACTACCTTCCACTATAACTCCCAACTCCCACATATCCGTTATTGGCATAGTTTATAGGCACACATCCTGAATATATATATATATATATATATATAAACTATGTATATATTTTAAATATATATTTGTAATGAAAATGAATGCAGGCAATTGGATGTATTTTATTTTAATATTTAATTGAGACTCTTGACCTGAGCTGTGATGTCAGAAGGAATGCTGCTGTTTCAAAGTCAGTTTGAGCGACTGCATCCTCCCATTCTCAGCAGTCTGGACTCCAGAGTTAAACTTCCAAACGCCTTAAGAATGGAAGTCTGCACTGGACATGCTCTGTATTGAGAAACATCCATTATCTTCAAGGCTCTAAACAAGGAGCAAAACAGAACAATTTGCCAATTTAGATTTCACAAGCATTAACGCTCATTTCAGTCTCAAGGCTTGATTCACTAATGGCCTATAAATGGCATAAATTAGAACAAGAAATAATTCTTCTTTGACCTTAACAGTTGCATAATCGTGGGGAGAATAACAGAATAATTGACTAGTGTAATCAAAGTTATTTTATGCATTATTAGTGTCTGGTAGTGTTATATAATGAAATAGCTTAAAAAGAAAGCAGGTAAAAAAAAAAAACACATAAATGGCGGTGCCACAGTTTCGGCACAACTCTGTGAGAATATTTCCCCTTTTTCATTTTACATTTAAAATGAAAATTTGCAAGAATTAGTTAGCTGTGTGCTCATTAAATGGTTCACATAATGATCACATAGCATCTGCTCCCTCAGGCTGTACAGTTCTTATTTGGAAACTAAACTGCTAAACTTAAATACGTTGTTTTTGTGGCATAATGAAATCCAACATATTTATAAATACATCTGGTCATTCAGCCTACAGTGGTTTAGCCACTTATATACTGTCTTTTTTTTTGGCGTGATCTAGCATAAATGGGATTATAATACATTCATGCACTTTTTTAAAACTATTTTTCCAAAATTTCCAACAGTTCAGTCATATCCAATTACACTCACTAGCAAGGATTCTCCCAATTACATGGCAGCATGTGATAGATGGGAGGGTGAGTCACATTCAGTAACAGATACTCACACTGGATAGTATCATGCTGAGTGATGGGGAAGAGGGAAAACCATCTCATCCACCCAAAGAGAATGAAGTTGGTTTGATTCTTGGCATTTGCTAGATTGGCATCACCAGGGATTGAACTTGCAGCCTCCCAGTGATTGAGCCAATGTTAGATGGTTGCATCTTAGTTTGGAAACACATTTCCTGCTCCTGAAAATGTTTGAGAAATGTTTGATTTTTAAGTAATTGTATGAGTTTAAATAGCGTAAAGCAGCTGTGTGCTAATCCTTTCAGTGTATTTAGCTTTATTCCTCAGCTTCATGTTCATCAAATTCTATAGTATGAAGAGCAGGTTTTCCTAAATAATGATTTGGCAGCTTTTTTTATATAAACTCTTGTTAAAAGCACATACTGAAACTCATTATGCCCAAAGGCGGTTGAAACGCATGAGATTTTTTCCCCCCATTTCCCCTTATTAATAGCTTTTCCATTTCATGTTTCTTTATATGCATTAAAACAAATTTCGCTTTGCAAATGTACATAGAGAGTACAGGACATGCTCATCAACTAAAAATGAACAACAGTATAAATTTATACGCAAATATAAAGGGCAACCAGTTCTGACTGGGTAAATGTCACACTGTCCCATGAACATAATAATAACAGGAAATAAAAAGAAAATGTAAAAAACCCCCCCCAAAACATTCAGTCTGACCTCAGATGACATAGTGGAAAAAAAACAAAAAACAAAACGTGACCTTCATTTAACAGTCTTGCCATGACCACATATCCGAGACTCCAACTTTCTGACTGACGGCATTGGAAAAAAAAATATGGACAACCTCCCCCAATCAAAAAAAAAACAAAAAAAACATATGCATGAGTTAGAGTTGCATTTAGGCCGGTGTGTTTGTTTTGTACACAACATGGACACATTCTAACTTATTTGCAGAAGTCTCAGTACACCAGACCCAAAGAGAAGAGGAAAAGAGGAGCATGTGGAAAAGAATGTAAAGATGACGTGGAGAGACGAGTGTAAGACATGGACAAGGAAAAAGTAAAGGATGGATGTGGTGGAGGAGGGGTGGTGAGAAGAGTGGAAGACGGGGGGATGGAATAAGTGAAAGAAAAAGGAGTGATCTGTCAAGACAATTTGGGTGAAATAAGATGTTGCAATGGAGAGTCAGCACAGAGAGGGAGAAAGAAAGAAAGAAAAAAAGAAAGATGTATGAAGATTGGTAAAGGTTGAGTCTTGTTATGATATGCGCTAGATGAGTGCCCAGCCAACCTGTACATGGCTTCAAACTGATGGCACACACACACACGCACACACACACACACACACACACGAGATGTTATATGCCTACATGCCTACTTATTTTCTAGTTTTTGTCACTGTCATATCAAAGCTAACAATCAAAACATTTTTTACTTTTCAAAACAGTAGCATCTTATAATACATGGACCAGTTAAAATGATACTACATTGCATGGGACAAACACTTGTTACACTGACATACACTATTTTTTGGTATTTTTTATATATATTTTTTTGGTTCTCAAACAGTAGAGTAGGTTCACCTGTCCATAGCTGGAAGTTATCATGCACAGAAATTAGTTTAAATACGCAGTCCTCCTAAAATATCTCCTCTTGCAAGCTCAAATGAATAGGCTGAACATTTAGAATCTGGACCCGTCCTCCTCTTGTTTCAATGGATTCATGTACATTTCTAACAGGCTTGTGTAATTGCTGGCAATAAACTTCCAAGGCCTAACGGAGTTATTTATCCTTATGTTGCTTATGCATTTATGTAAATGCTGATGTATTTTGTTTTGCACTGTCGGGAATGGACCGATATGGGAGCTAAAGTAGCTCCATGTTTGATCTGTCAGTTCCGCAGGATTTAAAATTGAATGCAATTCATTCCACAGGTTGATTCTGTTTTTTCTGCATGATAGGTCCTATTTTACTGATATATAAATTATGTAAACTGGATTCAATCATTTGCCATTTATTTTGGGTATAAATAAAACACGTCCTGAATATGCCTTTAAGTGAAAGTGTTTTTACTTAAATTTAGCAATTCTGATATTGCGAGACGGTTAAAAAGCAATCTGGGGTTGAATTAACAAATGTGTGTGTTTGTGTGTGTGTGTGTGTGTGGGCATGTAAGTGTGTTTGGCATAAGGTCTTTCACTGCTAATCCTACTCCAGAAAAGCAAATGACACACACTCCAAAACACACTGTAGCAAAGCAGCACTGGGCTAAGAGGCTTAGTGAAGGAGTGAAATACACACACACACACCCACACACCCACACATACTTACAAACACACTCACACACAGAGTCAGTCGGTCTCCAGCCACTTTTCAAAAAAGGAATGTGTAAATTGGAATACATTTAAATTTGTATGCAGGCTGATTACATGCATGCATGTTCATTTCTGTGGGCATGCACATTTGTGGGAGTATGACAGTAACAGGTCATTTGAACACACACACACAGACACACACACACACACACACACATGTACATACAGTCCAATTAAGAGGCATAAACCAGTGACACACTGAAAGCATACTTGCAGAAACGCACACACACACACACACACACACACACACACACACAAACTCACACACACACACACACACACACGCACACACACACACACACACACACACACACAGTTTTCCTTGGTGTTTAATGTGAATAGGCGTGGCTAAACTCCTTTTGAATGAATAGATGGATAGATGTAAATGTGACCAATTACATCATTTATAACATCACAAAAACACAATTTAAAACAGGTTGTTTTTGCAGCTTAATTTCCATGTAAAGTCAGCATGGGCTGGAAAATCTCTGGTCCATTCTGAAACGTTAGCACATGTCAGGCATTATGAAAAAAAAACAACTTTTTTTTTTGTTGTGTGCCTTTTAACCTTAGCAACCAAAGAGATCAGCTTTGTCTGTTTTACTGTGCTCTCTTTTCCTGGTTCTCTTGTACTAAAAAATCAGTCTGACGTACCCACAACCACAACACGGTCATACTTTCATTATTCAGGGGGAGATTTGATCCTTACAAAGAGATGAATGTGCACACAAATGTCCATCGTAGTGAGGGAGGATAAACAGAAGATTGTGACCGAGAACCTTATCACTTGAACTGGAGCTTTCTTTTTTTAGATCAGCTTGAGGTTGCTGAGTGGCACCATATAATCATGGCACAACACACACACACACGCGCGCACGCACGCACGCACACACACACACACACACACACACACACATACACACACTTAACCTTCTGCAACAAAACCTTCTGCAACAAAGACAGAGAACGACAAATCCATATCCACATTCATTCATTGGCCACTTGCGTATACCACTTACACATACTACCTTTGCTGCTACCGTATCACTTCCACTAAGAATAGTCCATCACAAGAATAAAATCTGGAAACTGGCCGATGATGAATGGAATAAAAGGTAGCCTGTAAACTGTGCAACATCTGATCAGCCACAGTTTGTAATTGCATACCAATTGTATACCTATGAAGTAGGTGGAACTCATAAGTGAACAATGGGTAGAAGCAAAAGGCAAACTTTCTAATAAAAGTGCACTAGGAATGCTTCCATGCATTAAAAACAGAGAGGCAGCATGAATAACATGCAGACGCCTGACTAGCTAAATTAGCTAGTGTTCTACCTGCACAGCCCTTAATTAAGGGCTCCACAAACACTAGAGACCTACCAGTATATATACAGGCAAAACCACTTTACAGAGGATGCTATAACCTCTGCCTTCAACTTGGACAAAAAGCACAATTATGTCAGATGCTGTTAAAGTCAAGTGACATTAAGTAGGTGTTTATTGTCAGAGGCATTGTTTATATGTATAACATATTTTTGCTATTACTAGAGCATGTATATCCCTGTTCATTTGTTATCACTGTTAACTAAGCCTTTTATGTAAGTTTAGTCACTTTAAGTTTCACTCTGTATTCAGCACAACATGGAAATCGTAAAAAAAAAAATCGACAGAAAAGGTACCGTACATCTTGTCATGTTCTTGAATCAGAGTTTACTGAAGGCTGAAGGAACTGAAGGCTTGTATGCTATGAAACCTTTTGTAAAAGCTAGAAGGGAGAAGTGGCTTTGTGGGTGTGTGGCTTTGTGGATGTAGCAAAAGGTGTAGATGTCTATGACAGAGAGGAAAGACCCCAAACAGCTGTCCTCATTATTTGCTGTAGGGTCTTGCCTAGGGTCTGAGGTGGAGCAAATCCCGAACATAGCCGTGATGCTGCTGCTCAGGATGCTCACTAAAGTCCCTCTGTAAAATGTGGTGAGAGTGGGGTGGGCGAACTCCACTCAGTCTCTGCAGGAAGTAGAGACTATGCTAGTTTTTCTTGGCAATGAAGCAGGTGTTCAGAGTGCATGCAAGGTTCTCTCAGAAGGAGCCATTGATGTTGAGCAGTGAGTGATTATGGCATGCTCTCCTGAAGTCAACAACCACCTCTTTTGTTTTCTGTACATTAAAACTCCTCACCACAACAACCTCTAGACTTCCAGACTTACAAAGCAATTAGCATCAGACATCCAGAATGTATCGTCACACTTCAAGCACCATTTCCCTCCATTGTGTACACTGTAGTACCCCTCATGACAGTATAGGCAAACATTGCAGTAATCATATTATTAAGTTTGCTGATGACACTACAGCTGTGAGCCCATGTCCCACGACAGTGCTAAAGTAAACAGCAAAGTTTTTCAACTGTGGACCTTGAGTCAAATTTCTGATCCTGGATTTGGTATTATGTGAGTTAACTGAACTGATGATTATGACTGACTGGCCATGTAACACCTATCTGTGATTATAACAAAATCAGATCATGGTTTGGAACTGAAAACCTTGGGATTAACGAGAGTAGGTGAGGCAAAAATGACAACAACATCTCTCTTAAAGTCAGCAACAAAAAAAAGAGAGAGCAAGAGATGATTGTTGACTTCAAGGGGACCCACGTAGCTCACAGCCCTAAGCACCTCAGCCCTATGACAGTGTAAACAGCTTCAAGTTCCTTTTGAGTGCACATCACTGACAACCTCCCCTGGTCTCCGAGCACCTCCTTAGTGAAGAAGGCACCTTCCCATGCTAAGGAGATTGGCATGCACATCCTCATGCTCAACTGCTTCTACAAAAGCCTCCCAGAGACAATCCTGACATGTAGCATTACCATGTGGTATGGAAACTTCTCTGCTCTGGCATGGAAACATCTCTGAAAAGCAATGCAGCAGGTAGTAAAGACTGCCCACTGCAAGTCTAAGCCAAGTTTTCCTGTCAAAAAGAATGCCTGTTACATCAGGAAGAATCTCCCACCTAATATTGCCTCTTTAGCACTATATTAACAGAAAAAGGCACAAAATAGAAAGACCAAGGACAAGTTATACACCAGAACTGAGAGAAAACACAAAGAAGCAATCTGGAAGTAGCACTGAAATTAAACTAGAAAGTAAACAAAATAAGACTAAACCAAAAAGTAAAACGGGAAAACTAAAGAGAGCAATCTAAGGCAAGTAAATCACAAGAAAACAATATAGAATTATAACCAGGCAAAGTATGATGGAGTGCAAAAGCCCATGGAGGGCTGTGTTAGGGAACTGACACCTGAATAAATGAGATTCAGGTATTCCGGTGGGGTGAAGTGCTGGTTTCGCGCTGTAGTAGTAATCGTATTGTACTATTGGTACTGTTATCTCTGTTCACCAGTAGAAATACACATACATTTACATATAAAAAATGACCATTTGAGGACTAAGAGAGGAATATCATCTTTTCCTCCACCTTACTACCCAACACACACACACACACACACACACATGCCTAGAGATGCCTTTGTCTTAATATAAATCTGGAAGACAGAGAACGACTGAATGAAAAAAAAATCTGTTGGATAGAAGGATGAACAGGAGACGTGGCAAAGAGAGACAGAGCTGGTGTGAAAGAAAAAAAAACAAACAAGCAGGAATGGAAAGTGTGTAAGTGGGTAGGAGGTGTGGGAGAACTGTAGGAGGAGAGATTCACACTGCATTTTAGAGAGAGGGAGGTGGGATAAAAGAGAGAAATGAATGAGGAAAAGCGAGAGAAAGAGAGAGAGAGAGAGAAAGAGAGAGAGAGAGAGAGAGAAAGCGAGAAAGAAAGAAAGAGAGAGAGAGAGAGAGATGGAGTGAGAAAAGAGGATCCAGAATGTTCAGTGTCACCTCCTACACATAACACTTTCTCACCCAACAAATACCCACACTCGCACACACACACACACACACACACACACACACACACACACACACACAAGAAAGGAAAGCTTTCATCAGTGTGCATTTCCATTCATAGCAAGCTGTGTAGTGGAAGCAGTAATATAATGCTATTTCCACCTAACATTGCTCCAAAACCATCTGAAGTCAGTCTGGTGTTAGGATTAACATTACATGGCCACTAAATACAGCTCAAACACTCCTCTCTGCTTCTTCTGTCATTCCAGGATGCGAATTAACCTGTCAGTCATGAAATTGTTGATTTCAAGTAAATTCTCTTTTTCAACTGGCTACTTTTGTCAACTCAGATGTAATAACAAACCTCTTGAATGAAATATCTTGGTTCCACCTTACTGAAGGGCAGTGTTCATTATTTCTTCATAAGCTATAAGGTTATATCTTCATAAACTAAGCTAGTAATTCTGGTCTAAAACTAGAGTGTATTGTTTGTTGTGGTATTTCAGTATTCTGCAGGGCAACATAGTGTCCCTCACTTCCATCCAGAATTCAAGATCCACCATCAGTTTGCCTGGAATGAAATGATGACTGACTTTATAGCTTAAAGTATGGCAGTGTGACATAATACCGACATACTGAACTGCGCAAAAGTCTTAGACTATCTACAAAAAATATGTATAAAGACATTTATCTTATCAGTAACCGTCAGGTTGTTAAAAATGGGAACGTTGAAATAAATACAAAAAAACAACACTTTGAGATTTTATGTCAGTGCTTTGGCTCAACCACTTCTGAACCGCCCCTTGAGGAAGTCCACTATTTAGTTACCATCCCATTCCTAGTTTATCTAATCACTCTTTCATTAAATTTTGCCAAATCTTGCAATGACTGTAGTACACTGAGTTGATAAGTCAATAACCAGTCAGAAATCAAATTTTCAATCTTATTAAGGATTTTTGTGAATCCATAAAACCAATTCTGTAACACTAACAACCAAGTTATGTATATATCTCTGGCCATCATCCAACAAACTTTGGTAAGTTATTTGAAATTGTAGTCGTTACTAAGGATAGCAACAATAAATCAGAATATAAAAATAATCACATGAAGTAATTTCAGTTCATTATTATCATCATCACCATTGTTATTATTATTATTATTATTATTATTATTATTATTATTATTATTATTAGTGTGATTGTGTCATCAATGACACTACTGTTCTACTTACGTTTTCTTTTTATTATTCTTTTTATAGCCCAAAAAGGCGCTGTTTCCCACCCAAGCTCCTGTGGAACTTTGGAACTGTTCCAACATCAAAATGTCCATTAATATCCATAGTTGTGCGCTTGTATATCAGGGGCCAAGTGCTGATCATTTAAAAATGGTTGAGAGACCTCTGTAATATAAGAGGAGAGGGAGAGAATGGTTAAGTCACCTTAAAAATGTGTATTGGAGGGAGAGTCTGTGCCAGCACAGATAAGAGGACCGGAAGGGACAAAAAGTCAAACAACCCAAATGCAACTCATAAAAAAGTCAAACAACCCAAACACAGCAGACTCATAAACAGACTTCAAAACATTAAAGCTCAGGTCAAAAAGAGACGTGTCTCACTGCTGTGGTTTAATAAAAAATAATCAGCCAATGAATGCGACTACGCGTTCAGTCGTACCCATAAACCAACGGCTTGGTAGGAGCCAGTGAATTCCCCCCGACACGCTGGTGGCACAACACTAAAGTGCTGGACTTAATGGCAAAATTCACAACAGGTGTTTGATCCATGAATCGACCAATAAATTTCCTGGTTCAATCAGAATTAGTATTTAAACAGTTCTCCTCATCATGCTGTTCACATTTTGACATCATGAGACCAAGACGACACCTAACAATTGATCAACAGTACCTCGCCATTGCGAGGCTTCAAACAGGATGTTCTCAGACGGAAGTGGTCACTGAGCTTGTAGAAGAATTAATTAATTTAAAGTAATAACAATAGCTATTTAATATAGTATATTTCTACTTCTATTAAGATTTGTTAAGTATTGAGGTTAAAAGATTAGGAAGCCTTTCTGGGAAATCCCAAATGGAGAACCATATGTGCCATTTGGCCTGTTGACTTTATCACCTCTTAAAGGGGACAGGGAAATATTAGAGAAATCTGGGGGATACCTCCCTAGGAGCGCCACCAAGTTAAAGACAAAACCATCTGTGTGTTAATGAACATTTACATCTGTTCAGGATGAGAAAACCCAATGACCTAAGAATGGCTGGCAAAAGTACATATAAAGGTGTTTTTGTGTCAGACGGTCATGAGGGTTGTATTTTGTCAGGATGGGCATGAAAAGGGGGGAGAGGAGGGCATTAAGGACCTTGAGTTTTGTAACACTAGAACCGACAATTAAGTGATACTTGTCTCTGTAACAACTGGAAAACAGAAAGAGGGGACTTTAAGAAAAGAGGAGGAGTTATGCATATTCAATTATGATCCCTATTGGAGCAGAGCCAGGGAAGGCGGGAACTCTAAAATTGGGAGTTGTACTTTGATATCTATATAATCTGTGTGTAAAAGTTTCTGAGGAAGCAACTGATCACTGCTCCCACAGGGCCATGGGGTTGTTTTTTAACAAATAACGTGACCTTGACTCTCTGACTGCAGATGTTTTTAAACATAGAAAAAGCTTCAGACTTAGATTTCTGCTCCAATTTTCTCCACGACAAGCTTAGAGCGTCACCGAGTGTCACCAGCAGGTTGCAACAGAGATACAGAGAGATTGGAAGAGTCACAGAAAAGCATAGAAGTGGACGTCCTTTGGCCGCATCCCACACTGATGACCGCTTCATTGTGAACAGTGCCCCGTGGAACCGGATGATGAATGCCACTCAACTCCAGGCACATTTAAGGGAGGTGAGAGGCTCCCAAGTGTCACGTCAGACCATTCGAAACCGTTAACATCAGCGTGGTCTGTGTGCTAGACAACCTGCAAGGGTACCGGACACAGACGTCATCGTCTTGCATGGGCCGGTGAGCCTTTGGTGGTGGTGGTGTTACAATGTGGGCAGGTGTGTCTAGTCAATACAGAACTGCCCTACACTTTGTGAATGGTACTGTGAAAAGCCCATACTACCTGAATAACATCATTAATCCAGTCATTGTGCCACTGCATGAACAACAGAGGCCTAATTTCATCTTCATGGACGACAGTGCTCCAGCTCATCGAGGTCGCATCATTAGGGAACGGCTGCTGGAGACTGGGGTACCTCGAATGGAGTGGCCTGCAC
>JBBPCZ010000136.1:28529136-28561528 GCA_037974445.1 Brycinus macrolepidotus | reverse complement strand
ACACACACACACACACACACACACACGCACACACACACACACACACACACACACACACACACACACACACACACACGTGTCAAACAAACCTGGGGCAAAACACCAGTCACCAGTCAGGACCTGGCACTTGTCACTGTAAAACATCTTCTCCTGCTGAAGCCCTAGGCATGTGAACTAACTTGTTACGTTCAAAAACTGTTCAATCTTCCTCATGATTGCGCAGAGATCATACTCATATTATAACGGATGTGCTCTTAACAAATTAACTACAAATCCCACGCTCCCCAGCTACTTTTTAACTAATCGTGTTTACATAAAAGAGTACACTGTAGAATAAATCAGAACTTGAATCAAACTCATCATACAGTTACACGGATACTATTAATTAACTGATTTGTTGGTTAAAGCACGTCTTGGATTAGTTTAACCCAGGGAGACTACATCATGCATTCTGCTAAAGCAAAGAGCTATTAAAGGCCATGCATTACAGTGATTTTTACCACAAGGGTGTTATTATAAGGGTGTTATTAGGTGCAATATGGAGTACAATCCTGTGTTTATCATTCATTAACAGTAGGCTAAGGGTGCCAAATAATATAAATGACAAAGATTGTTCCATGAAGAGCACTATGCACATTAATATCCACAATGATTGCGGTCATAAAATTACACACTCTGCAGATTCATACTGGATTAACCCATTTAGTCCCAAAATGATTGTAACCACACAAAAAAAAATCAATTATAAAGCTAAAATTGTTACTGAATGATGTTTCAATGTATTCCCAGCAATTACTGAAATAATAAAGGTCTCAATGAAATATGTCACATATTTAGAGTAAGTGTCACATATTTAGGGTAAAGTGATCAGAGCTATGTACTTATTTGATGCACCATGAAAAGAGGAGGGCTGCATCAACGCTCCAACACAAACGTTCAGTAAAGTATGTAAACATGAAAGATTTTGTGGTACACATCATCTTTAAGGTGTCTAGTATTGATATACGGATTTACAGCATTTACTCACCTTTGTTCAGTGTGGTCACAGAATGAGTATGCATGTTGAGAACTACACTAATGACTGGAAGGATAGCACAGTACGTTTAGATATACACATACTGACCTCCAGTTCTTGTTCTACCCAACTTTCTACTCTAGTCTTTCTTTTACATTCCTTTTGAATCAATGTAAAAGATCCTTGTGAATCTTGGATCTAGGTGACCACCCAGACAAACCAGACAACTTTGATCATAGTTCAAAATAGTAATGCACAAACTATACATTTCCCAATTTTATGTTGACAATATGATGAATATTGCACAAAAGGTTATATTATTATTGCTTTACTAAAGTAACAGTGTTAGAATTTTACAATAAAGTAACCATGTTGAAATACATTGATGGAAGGTGTTTTGTTGTCTTTGCTCTCAGTATTCATAATGGTGTTGTATAATGTCTTTGATATGTCAGATCGTCATATTAGAAAGTGATAAAGTATACAAGTGGCAGTGCTGAGGACTGTCAGTGACAGGGCTCTAAATGTGTTAATAACTGAGCAGTAACTGAGTCGCAGTAAACAACATATTATCCCACCAGTCACAATTTTGAACCATAAAACACACTTTTTCACCAGTTCATTATTTCACAGGGTTTAACATTTAATATCCAAAGGGCTTAACACTACACTTAATATTTTTAACAGCTTAAAATCACTCAATGATTACTGGATTTACTGCCTGTAAATATTATAACCTCTGCAGACTCATACTGGACTAAAATCACAGCAAATGATTACTGTTAGACTACAAAGCCAACACACACTGCAAAGTGATACTGCAAACATACCACAGTTCTTACTGTCAGAATGCAAAAAACACACACTCTGGAGATTAATACTAGATTAAAAACACAGGTTTGTTGGTAAATGATATCCCTTAAATTATACGAGGTTAAACAAATCTAGCTGGAGTGGCTGTCTTTATAAAATGAAGGAATGAACCTATAATAAATTAAATAAAAAATGACCACAGTGATTAGCAGACGAGTGGGTGTAATGCGTTGGTTTTCTGAAGCCAGACAGAGAGCTGTAAATGAGGATACAGAGAGTGACCGTCAGTGATGTGCACATACACACACATACACACACACACACACACACACATACACACACACACACACACACACATACACACATACACACACAGTGAGTGTCCTGCAGACAGACAGTGTGTAGGACGTTGACGTCTGCCACCTCTCCTGCCAAAAATGAAAAAAAAATGTGAAGGACATGTCGGAGCAGAAACAGACTGAGCGAGAGAGGGGGAGAGAGAAAGAGAGAGAAAGACAGACAGACAGAGGGTACACAAAGGCCAGAGAGGTGATTCAGAGAGGTAGGGGTCATTTAAAAAACATTCATTTTGTCCCATTTAATCCTAAATGGTGAATCTCTCTCTCTCTCTCTCTCTCTCTCTCTCTCTCTCTCTCTCTCTCTCTCTCTCTCACTCTATTAGTTCAACCATGTTAATTCTGCCCTCTATAGATGGCAATTAGGCCATCGAGATGCTCTGGAGAGCCAAAGAGATGAATACACGTACACACACACACACACACCTACACACACACACACACACACACATACATGCACACACCTTAAATGGGCCAACCAAAAAGCACAGCGATCCAGAGCTGCAGTGCATTCTGGGTGTCCATTCCTCATCCAATTACGGGTAAGCGCAATCATTTCCACATTTTACTCTTTAAAAAAGAGCTCCCTGCTCTGCATAATTCTCATCAGTAATTGAGCTGATGGGTGCCGCAAGGGCTGAACTTTAAAAAAGCGAAGACAGAAGAGACAAAGGAAAGAGAACGTGTGACTGTGTGTGTGTGTGTGTGTGCGTGTGTGTGTGCGTGTGTGTGTGTTTATGAGTGAAATTAGACCATAGAGGGCAAAGTAATGACCCTAATGGAGGCAGCAGAAGATTGATGTATTAGGAAGAAGGGAACAACTCCTGTTTACTGGCAAATATTTCCAAGAATGTTTTCTGGCCCACGATGACCAGAGCTCACTCTAAATCAAAGCCTGTTTGCTTGGTTATTGATTAGCCAGGCCTAGATACCACATTATTGTTTACTGCCTGTGTCTGGGCAGACAGAAGAGCAGGCAGCAAATCACTCGTCTGCCCTGTCACCCCCGTCTATAGCTTCCCCATAAACTTCCCTCGCCCTTCTCTTTCTTTTCTTCTCATCCCCCACGCGCAGGTTCCTGAGGTAAACTGCAAAACCACAATTGGCTTGCTGAGAGTTTGATGAAGCATGTAAACCTTGTTACGTTTTCAAAATGTACCATTTACATCCTAGTCTGTATAGTCCATATAAGAAAATGAAGCTTCATACAACTAAGCCTTTGTGAATTCAGGTCGTGCAAGGTCATGAAAACGAACACATTTACTTATATCTCCTTCTTCAGTCTAGCTTAGCTCCATTCACACTGCTTTTTCAAGAACAGACATATATATATATATATATATATATGTGTGTGTGTGTGTGTGTGTGTGTGTGTGTACATTTATTTATTTATTTATTTATTTATTTATCACTTTGTTTTGGTCGCTCTCCATCTGCCTCTACCCCTCTCGTAGTGCATCCTGTTACTGTTAAGCAATGCTCTCATAGAAAATCTGAAGGCCACCGTCTTCCATTGATCCATGCCTCAGTTCTGAAACTCCCAGAGTTGATGCTTTTGCCAATAAACAGAGGGCATCATTGGCACTCAGACTGGTATGCGGTTATGTAGTCTCATAAACAGCAAACTGTGACGCATTGTGTGCTCTAACATCTTTCTATCATAGCGAGTATTAATTTTCAGAAATGTGTGCTATAGTAGCTCATCTATGGGATAAAGACAGATGGGCAAACATTTTGCTCCCTACACACATCAAGGAGCCTCTGGCCTCAATGCCCCTGTCGCCAGTACACTAGTTGTCCTTCCTTGGACCATTTTTGGTAAGTACCTCACTGCATACCATGAACTCCCCACAAAACCTGCTGCTTAAAAGATGTTCTGACACAGTCATCTAGTCATCACAATATAGCATTTGTCAAAGTTCTTTACACTTGCCCATTTCCCTGCTTTCAAAACATTAACTAACTGTTCACTTGCTGCCTAAAATATCCCACAACATGACAGGTGCCACTATAATGAGATTATGCATATTCACTTCACTTGTCAGTATATATTCACACACTACAATGGCAGAACAGCAAGAGGCAACTCAGATTAGTATTAAATAAATTACACGTTCATACACTATTCAGTAAACACCTTCAGCGTGTTTCGTGCGTGTGTGATAAACATTAAATATGCTGGAAGTTATGAGTTGACTTCTATCCAGAATTAAATAGCTGTCAGTAACAAATCCCTCATACACTGTATTCTAGACAGATATGTCCCACAACTCTCTCTCTCTCTCTCTCTCTCTCTCTCTCTCTCTTAGCTTTCATATATAGTCATATATAGTCTTCATCTCTTGTCTTATTTTCTTTCATCCCTCCTTTCCACAAAAAGGGATAATAAAGTTCTGTCCTGTCGTCCTGCTGTTGCTGTGAGTGACGGCGATGACAGCTGCCCCCTCTGAGCGCGGCATGCTGGGGGATGTAGGCTGTCAGGTCACATTATAAACCCGGTGAGACCGCACTACCAGGCACACACACACACATACACACACACATATGCAACGACACATATTCCTACATACTCAGACACACACCAGCACATGCTGTGACTGCATTCTGATGCCAGACAACACAAAAGAAGACCTACGAGCATGCATGCATACTCACTGACTACCTCACATTTCCATATGTGTTATAAAGGGGCTGCTGATACTAGCAGGCAAGTAGAGCAAAGGTCTCCCTCTCTTTCAAAGAAAAAAGCATCAAAATGAGGTTTAAACATTGCCGTCCACATTTTACTAGATTCTGATTGTTTTGGAGTCTTGTGGACCTAAGAACAACAGCACCACCGACACATCATACATAGAATAAGAAGCGGAAAAGATGGAGTTGATTTAGATCTAACTCAAGCTGCAGATTAATCACGCCTTCCTGTGAGTCCTTGTCAAACTACATGTAGTGAAACACTGCCTAGATTTGTTTTTTATTTGGGCTACTTTTTAAGGCCCCTTGAGACTCAGCTCTGCCTCCCTTTCCATACAAAGACCTTTTCACCTCCCCAGTCTATATATGGACACTATGCCCATTCATACAGAAGTGAAAAAAGTTTCAAAATGTTTCAATCTGGGCTCCTTTTTTAATGAAGCACAATACACGGCAGCCAGTTAGAACAGAGCTCATTTACATATATCAGTCTTAAAGGCACAGTAACAAAAACAGCCTGTTTAATTCTAAGAGATATAAATGGATGATTTCCCACCGTTTTTGGTATGTCAACTCAAACAGATGTCATCTGTGGAAAAATTTAGGATATGGGTCCTTTAAATTTGAATAACGACATTGAAACACTGTCTTCATCACCTTTTTTGTCATTACTTTTTTTTATTTTAACACGTTTAAACTTTTGTTGTATATTGTTAGTATGAAAAAAAGACCCCGGTTTTTAGTGTGCTCCCAGACTTTTAGACCCCAAATAAGTACCATATTTGATATGCATTAATAAAAAAAGTGGCTATTATGTAAAATGTTAAAGAAAAACCAACACAAGAAATAGTGTGAATGTAACCATATTTATCTGCGTGTGTGCATGTGTGTGTTTGTCTTTAAGTGAATAAACAGCACTGCTATCTTTATCACCAGCATATTTTTCATGTGGGCCTGAGAAAGATTGAATGGGATGGCTTGCGGGCCTGGACTTAGAGTGAGGTTTAAAAATGTGCACTACATTACATATCTATTCAGTGTCATCCACACTGGTCATGAGCGCGTGTGAAGCAAACATAGACACTGACGTTCCAGGACGAACGAAAAGTGACGCCGGTGAAATAGCGCTAAAGGAAAAATTGGTTACAGTTCAGTTGCATTTCATGCGCTTTCACACACACGAAGCTTCCAGAATTAACACACTCAGATTGTACCTCACCACGCTACAGATGATATATTTAAGATGCTGGAACTGTGTTGTGTGTTCAAAAGATGCTGGAGTGATTTATAGGGCAGAAACAGTGCTAGTTACATAAGCAAAGCAGGTGCCACTGTCATTTTACATCATGGAAACAATCAAAGCGTGGGAGGAGAAGGGCCATGTACTTTAAAGGTAGAATGTTTTCAGATGTGTGTATGTCTTGTTATGTGTGTTTTGTGTATATTACATTCAGTATAATTTGTATTAGACATTTGTAGGGCTATTGAATTTGATGGTACTAATAAAGAACAAATGCAAAAGAAATACGTCAGTGTTTTTCAACCTAATCTTTGTTTCTCACATCTATATTTGATATCAATGTAAAATTCCATCAATATTTACTGACAGAATAGAGGGAGTGCTAATGCTAATGCTAATGTATTTCTATAGCAAGTGTGGTAATAGGTTTCAGTTCTTTTCCAAAGGGAAATGCTTTGAAATCAGTTGTATACTGCACATGTAGTAGATAAATAGATAGATAGACAGATAGATAGACAGATAGATAGACAGATATATATAAATATATATATATATAGATAGATAGATAGATAAGTAGATAGACAAATAGATAGATAGGTAGTAGGCATATAGACAGACAGACAGATTTACAATATTTGCAAGTGTCTTCTTTACATATTAATATTTACACATGATATTACTCCTTCAAATGTCTCGCTAGTGCTACATTCAGACACGTTGTCAAACCTTCCTTTAACTCATTCAAATCTGCCACTAGAAGAGTGATGCACTATATAAAACAATCCCCATGCTGCCTTTATTGTTGTATGTACTATGATAGTTTCTTTACAGTTCCAGCTTTATTAGTGTTCCTTTTATAACAAATGCAAAACATCCCTTCTCTGAGATCTAAACAGAAAGGGTTAATGAGATTTAAATATGTGCAACTGCATATTGTGTTATTCTGTCTGAGATAACTGCAGAATAGCTGTAGTGTGACAATAGAAGTACAATAATTTGTAATCTACTAGACTAATAAAGTGCTTGTGCTATTCAGCTCAGAAACAGTCAATGTGGAGGAGATCAGTGCCTCCCTGGCCTCAGGCTGGCTCATTATAGAGTCTAAAGCAATAGGAATAACCTCACACTGCTCTTACAGCCTGCCGCTAAAACTGCAGTGCGATTTATCCGACATGGCACATTGAGAGTGAGAGTAGTGCTATAAGTTGGCCAGGAAGTTTTTTTGGTGAAAACTGAAATGTAACTATATTGGGACAAACAGTAGTGGGTCAAGAGTCAGTGGCTAAAACTCTAAAACTGGAGCCTCTTTGTTGACGCCATCATGTGGGCAGCTGGTTGGAGTTGGTGTGTTGGAGCTTTTGGAGCCAGAATAGACGGCACAAAGCAGCCTTTTCCAACTCTGATTGCAAAAGACTGTAGCGATTCAGAGGAACTTTCACTGGCAAAGAATAACCATTGTAGGCGAAGTGTCAGTATGAACACAGGCAGGAAATAATATAGTTCCTCTACATCACCAATAAAAGAAAAACTCATCTCTGACACAGAAACTTGGAAAATAAATTAAAAATATATTATTGGAACCATTCATAGATCTATTAATGATCGTTATGAAATGTTGGAACAATTCAAAGGGCAGCTTTCATTGTCAAGCCATGTAAAACAGTAACTTTCTTAACTTACACATATTCTCTATATGTACAGGTCTGTGTACCTTTTTTTTTTCTCAGTGCTTTCTGCAGGCATTTCTGGTTTATGTTCTTACTCTTGGTGTGTATGACCGTTTGTTTAGAGTCACATCACGCCAAAGATCACTCTCCAGTTCCATTTTCTGAAGTGTGTCCTGACTCTTTATTGCTGCCCTGAAAAAGCAAACGCAGAATTCCAGCACCCAATTTGAAGAAAACCTTTTTTTTGTGTAAAGTCAATCTTTGTAAACATTTTGAAAATCCCATTGGTTTCATGTTTTAAAAATATAACCATGTTCAGTTTTAGGTGCTTAAAATGTGCAGTAGAGGGATACTGCAGGGCCACGACTGTTTAACACTAATGTATGGCAACAACATCAGGTCAGGTAAAGCTAATGGAAGAACAAGGAAGATAGCATCTCAATTATCTCAGTGGTGATTAGCATTAGCATTGACAATATGTGCTCTATTGCTAATCTGATAAAAGACAAAAGGACTTTCCAATCCAGAGTTCTGTTTCTAAATGTTAGCAGTGTTTTGGTAATATGTTCTACAGTTGGGACCAGATAAATCAACATCAGTACACTCTACATGTAGCTCAGTGACTTGGCTAGCTTAAATTATAATTTATAAAACATCGTGAATGAAAGTGGTCGCAACAACGCACGTATTGCCACTGTGGTAGAAAGTGTCCATGGACTTTAGAGGAAAGGTGGCAAAACTGGTCCAAACACAGTTCTATCACACATTTCACTTTGTTGTGTATGTTTTATGTTGTGTGTGTGTAGCTCTAGCGCACCTGACTCAGTCTGATAATTACCTGATAAACTAAAATTGGTTTGTAAGAGCTTTGAAAGCATTGGGCTTGGCATCCTCTGCTATAAATAATTTTGCCACACAAAATGATCAAGAGCAGAGAAGAAAAGCTATTCTTGCTGCTACTGTCAAATAGAAAATACACCCTTCATAATTATTGGCACCCCCTGCAAAGAAGAGTAAAAAATATTTCTTTCTTTATTGATTTTACCAACGTACACAGCATATCTATGAGAAATGAAAAAAATATATATGAGGTAAAGAGGAGCTGGAGAAAAAAACTATTTGAACAGAGGTAAAAATGATTAAAAGAAAGGAAGAAAAAAGGAATTGTATTATTATATTAATAATATATAAATTATATTAATGGATATTAAGACACATTTTTTTTAAGGAAGACATGCAGCCTTATGCAACATACATCTAAGTGGTCCATGTCATCCTGACTGTGGGAGCTATATTTAGTCTTGTGAAGATTCAGTACCATCTCAAGGCTAAAGCAAAGCTTTCTGTAACAAATGCAAGGACAAGTACTTTTCATTTTGCAAATACAGCAGAAAAATCAATGTTGATTGCACTGCTAATGTGATTTCTATAGGGAATATATACAGAATAGAAAGGGTATTTTATGTGTACTTGATTAAAATGCATAATATTTTTACAATAATTAAAGACGTTACATGAGCACAGTCCTGTCTTTCAGTTTACTTGCATGGCAAGTATTTTATTGGAAATGGAATGGAAATGCACATTTGAATCAATGCAACATTCAATGCATTTTATAAGCATGTATACATGTATAAGCTGAGAATAGATACCATTTAAGCTTAATACATATGTGCTTCTGCCTGAAAAAATAACTCTAATCTCTTCTACACACAGGTGTTTTCAAAGCCAGTGGAAGTCGTAACCTAAATTTATTTTCTACAAAACATTCCATATGGTTAATAAGATGCAATGCACTGTACTATATCCGGACCTAACTCCTGTCCAGTGAAGGTTAAAAGAGTAGTTTGTGGCCAGAAAGCCACACAAGACTAATAGTTGAGTGTATAGTTCAGTGAAATTTCAATGCAGTGTTCTGAGCTTGTAGTTAAATATTTCATTAGCTTTGCTGCCTTTGCATAGAGACAGTTCAAAGGTGCCATTCCTTACTTTATGAATGTTTTCTCAGTTAACAGCGAGTGGGTTATGGGAGATGGCAATATGAATGCTGCTGAACTGATAGGATGAGGAAAGAGATGTGTTTTCTGTCTTTTTTATGTCTCCAGTTTCTCTCAAAGCAAATACCACATACTATCATAAAGCTTCAGTTGCTGTATGCTTCACTTATTACAACGTAGGACTGCATGCATAAATAGGATGCAGAATAAACAAGTCACTACAGCGATTTTACCCATGTTAAGGCATGTTCCTATACATTATACTAACAATTATGCCATTGATTCTCCTCTCAAGCACCCTAGTTTATTAACTTTAGGCGGGGCCGGCACGTCCATATAGATGAATTAGGAAGGGCGGCAACCACCCCCCAACCCACCCACCCCTGTGATTCCTGAATATACAACCATGTTTTTGGATCAATATATCTTTACACTAGTATTAGAGGGTACACTATATTGGGACGCCAACACCAACAGGGACTTTAATGACATTGGTTTCAAATACATAAACTTTAATATGGAATTGCTCCATATTAAGGCTTTCCACAAGATTTTGGAGAGTTTCTGTGGGAATTCGTGCCCATTCATTCTGTTGAGCATATAGAGTCAGGCACTGATGTTGGACAAGAAGGCCTGACTCGCAATCTCTGTCCAGTTCATCCCAAAGGTGTTGGATGGGGTTGAGGTCAGGGCTCTCAACCCGAACTCATCCAGCCATGTCTTTACGGACCTTGCTTTGTGCACTGGGGCACAGTCATGCTGGAACAGAAAAGGTTCTTCCCCAAACTGTGTCCACAAAGTTGGAAGCATGGCGTTGTCTAAAATGTACTGGTATGCTGAAGCATTAAGCTTGCCCTTCTCTGGCAGTAAGGAGCCTGACCCAAACCCTGAAAAAACAGGCATGTCCCAATACTTTTGTCCATATGGTATACTTATTTACAGTCATAGATCACCGACTACCGTAGTCACTGCTTTCCAAGACCAGTATGTATGTGTGTGTGTCACACATACTGTAATCCTTCATTACACACATGCATCACACACACACATACACACAGACACAGGTCCACACTTGCATCTACGCACGTCTATAAATGTACCCACCAATTCGCAAGTGAACTTGCATGATCCGCACCTGTTTCCACGCCTGTCTAGACTGGCCAATAATATGCCTCTGTGTGTCATCCATATAAGGAGCATCCTGTGGTTCATTATCCAGCCGGAAGTGTGTGGGTGATTCACTGACACACAGGGGGCCAGTCATCACACATCAGCGATACCATGGCAACGCCGCACTGGAGAGGACGCTTATAGAAAAAATATGCGTCAGTTGCAGCGCAACAAAGTAACCGCACACGCAGACACCCACGCAAGCGTTCACACACACACACACACACACACACACACACACACACACACACACACACACACAAATGTAAGTGCATACACCAGTCAAACCTGCTATGTGGGATGGCAGTTGAGTCATGCTCTTTACATAAATAAGTAAAAAAAATAGATAGATAGATAGATATATAGATAGATAGAGAGAGAGATACATACACATACATACATACATAGATAAAGCACAACATAAACTGTTTGCATTTACAAGCCAATTTTTTTCTGTTAAAGATATGACATCCATGGGGGTATGTGACAGGGGGGTTGTGCCAGTGTAGTGAGTGAGTAGTCGTATGCAAAGGCACCCCTGGTCAAATGACGTTTTGTTGCTTTTCTAAGTGAAAATAAAGACAGGTCCTTTACAGAGAACACACTTCTGCACATTTTATTGCAGAAATGCTGTTTATTTGTCGAGTTTAACAAATTGGGGTAAAAATAAAATAAATATATATATATCTGTGGATTTTATATAAAATGCTAAACTTAGCAAATAAAATGAAACGATGCACTACAATAGTCAGAAAAATATTATATTTAGGTGTATCCTCTGTAGAGGATATGTTCTTATTTTCACCCAGAAAACCAACAAAACATGTCAGGTTTGATATTTAAACTTTTACATACATATTGTGGATACATATTGTGTATGTAATAATATGTGATACTGATGTATATTGCATTCATACAAAATACATGAACTGATTTGTATCTTGCCCAGGTCAGGTCTATATCTACTGTCAGTGGGGTAAAAATCTTATATCAAAGAAAAGCTAATATTATTGAATCCTTTTAGAATCATTTTATTGCAAATCATGGTTTATTGGATTATTTCTATTGGTTTATTCCTCATGAAATGTTCAGACAATGTAAAGGGCAGCTGAATAGAAAACGAAGGACAGAGTCAGGAGGTGATGGTATGTCAGTGAAAATATCTATTATGTCCTAAGGAATCAAAGTGCAGCAAATATTAATATTTCAGTGTGATTTGCTACATGTAAAGCCTTTTTCTCATGCATGCTTTGTATTTTCTTTTCATTTGTAAACAACTTTGAATGACCCCACATCCCACATAAATAAACTTGCCTTGCCTTGGTATGAGTCATTATTGTTATTATTTGTGAAGGTAAAGGTAACTGTCTCACATTTGTGGGTGAGAGGGTCATAAAATGTATCTCTTCAGCAGTGTATGTGTGTGTGTGTGTGTGTGTGTATGAGTGAGTGTGTCTGTATGTAGGGGGCTGCCCTCTCTAATTCTCACTGAATGAAATGTCAGAGCGCAGTGGGGGTGTTTTTAAACTCGCGGCAGTGGGCCACAGGAGGAAGGAAGGTGTCGGGGTCAAAGTGTGTGTGTGTGTCTGTGTGTGTGTGTTTCAGGGCTTTGTGTTCTATCGCTGGCTCCCCAGGCCAGAGAAAAGGCCAGAACAGGGGCTCCAAAAAACAGAGACCTGCAGAAATCAATACAGCTGCAGGGGGCCATGCACTCTCACACACTCTCTCACAGACATTCACACACCTTTTTTGCTCTTGTAGCTCTCTCTTTCACACATGTGCATACACACATGCACATTTTTTTATTCAGTGATGGAAAAAAGAGGAGTAAAATGTATATATGTATAAATGTATATGTGATTATTTAGCTCAATCTCCAACTGAGAAGAAACAAAAATAGCTTGATAGTTTATTTAACCCTGAAAAAACAAACCAAAAACAAGAAATAATTCATAATAAACCTACATGTCACAATTATTGGCAGCCCTAGACAATGTAAAGAACAAAATGTATTTGAAGTTTTGAGGACAGGCAGTCCTACCTGACTTCTTCTTTCACTGAGGTATAAATATGTGGTAATACAGAGGACAAATTCCTTTAGTCAGTCATCAACACGGAGAAGATTACAGAATACACAAATAAAATGAGAACCACGTTACCAGGAAAAAGGCAATAAAAATGGCAACACACCTGAAAAGGCTAATATCCACTGCTGGGGCAATGAAATTCTAATAAAGTAAGATATTTGAAACAATGAAAGCTGGAGGACGGTTAGAGAGGCAAACATTTCTCCTCGGATCACAACTGGAGATTTACGGTGGATGGTAGCATTAATGGAATATAAAGTCTGCAAAGCAAATTATTCGGAAGGCCTATTTTTTTTTTTTATCTTCATACAGACACACAAAATTGCCGGGAAAAAGGTCGTGAGAATTCAGCTTTTTGGCCACCAGCACTCAAGGTGGGTTCTCTGTAAAAATCAAGATGCTTATACTGAAAATAACCTTATCAATATTGTTAAATGTGGTGGAGGACCTGTGATGTTTTTGGGCTGATTTCTTCCAAAGGCTTTGGGAACTTTGTTAGGGCACAGGGTGCATCAAGGACTTAGTATTAGTGGTTTTTAATGAAAATATTCAAAACAATTCAAAGCATTTTACATTACATCCCATTTTCACATTTTAATTAGCTCAAAAATTATTTATTGGCTCAGGCCTGGGTCCAGAGCAAAATCACTGAGAATGTTCTAGAAATATATGGGGGTACAAATCTGCTATACAGACCAACAAAAATACAAAACAATCATTTTTATTATTAATCTATTGCATATGTTACCACCAAAAATGACATCTGTTTATGTCTTTGCCGTCAAAGTCATTGGCCTGTTCATTATACCATACACCAATCACCTATTATATTAAAACCACCTGCCTAATATTGTGTAGATCCCCCTTGAGCCACCAAAGCAGCTCTTGAATTCTTTGTCATGCTTCTCAAAGCAACAGTGTTTTTGTAAGTACTAGATGTTAAAATAACTTCCACATGAATGCCAGGTCCCAAGATTTCCAAACAGAACATTCCTCCAAGCATCAACCTGCCTCCACTCTCTTCCAATTCTGCCTTCTGTTCCCATGATGTAACACATGTTCACATAATGTAAATAAGGTGATTCATCGGACCAGTCCACCTCCTTCCATTGCTTCCAGTAACAGCTTCTTCCATTGCTTCCAGGTCAGGCATACTGGGAACACCCCACAAGACCTGCCGTTTTGGAGATGCTCTGACCCAGTCATCTACCCACATCACAATCTGGCCCTTGGCAAAGTCATTTGAATCTTTACACTTGCGTGTTTTTCCTGCTTCCAACACATCAACTCCAAGAACTGACTAATTTATTCTACCCTTGGGAGATGCCACTGTAACAAAATAATCAATGCTATTCACTTCAAATGTAAAAGGTTTTATTGTTGTGGCTGATTGGTGTATATGCGATGAGGAATTCATACATGATTAGAGAGGTAAACTTATTACGATAATCTGTTTTTAGCTACAGGATCATATGTGTATGTACCTTATTATTAACCACCTAAGAAACAATGTCAGTCATTTCTATTCCAAAATCTATTGTGGGATTTTTATGTTTGAGTGTGAGATTTTGTATCAGGCAATCCCTCAGATCGATCGGGGCTTTTAGTCAGCATCTCCCTACCTCAGCCCTAACCAATAAACCACTCTAAAGTCTTTTTAGTGCTTGACCGATTACAAGTGAGTGCTTAATAAAAAAAAGAAAACAAAATGCCTGCCATGCCTACTTTACAGAAGTTCAGTTTAGCAATTTCACAGTTAAACTGTTTCTCTCTCTGGGTCTCTCTCCATCTCTCTGGATGTCTGAGATGATAGGGAAAGTCTACACATTTTTATCAAATGCTGGATGATTTAATACATTTTTTTTTTGTAGTTTAGGACCATTTCTATTGGCTCACTCACACAGTGTAAAAGGCAGACAGGCTTTCAATTATATAAAAAAGTGAAAAATGGAGATTTGAGATTTTGCTCTGACAGCAGCAATATACCCCTTTGTCCAGTGCTTGTGTTTGTCCCTCATGGCTTTCTTTGAATCACTGAATCAGGTTATATATATAAATATATATATTTTTTATCATCCCAAACTCACCTACTTCAACCTCTCAATTGGTCAGCTCTCTCTTAAAAAGGAAAAGTGCTTCCTACTTTCTCATTTCAGTCACTGTTACAGAATGCACAACCACTAAAAGATGCTGTGCGGAGCAGCAGCAGCAGAAGAGCAGCAGAAGATCACTGAGTGGGAAAAAATGATTGCAGGAGGGTTCTCTTCTCTAGCAACAGCTGAATCAACAGCTGAAGGCTCTCTCGTGGTTACATGGACATTGGGAGCTCTCACTGTAGCTGACAACGTTGCCTTCCTGGCAGTGAGCTTTGCAGGGTTTGACACAACTGAGCCAGAAGTTGCTCCCTGACAAACATGTCAAAGTAAACATCACAGGAGGGAAGTCCTCCAAGGCTGTGGATGCTGCAGCAGGCCCAGCTGCCTCCATGGATGTCACAGCAAGCCCAGCTCAGGACCTCTCAGATGGCTTGCCAGTGGTTCCGGATATTGCTCCTGCCACACTGTCTGCAGACTGGTTTGCTCCTGTCACTCTAGTATCCACCACTGACAAGTGCCCCTGGCTGACCTGCACGGGCAAGTATAATATTCCTCTGCCTTCGACCCTGCACATGACTGCTGTCCTTGCAGTGGCCCAGGACATGGCTGCTGTCCTCCCAGCTGCTCAGGACCTGGTAGCTGTCATGCCGGCCTGCAGGCCAGCCTGTCTCGCAACCTGTAGGTCACCCCGTCTCCGACCCTGCTGGCTGTCTTGTCTCCTGTGGTCCTGCCCATGGCTGAAGAGCCAGTTGCTCATTTGGTCCTATTCTAGCTGGCAGCTTGTCTCGCAGTGCTGCCAAGAGCTCCAAAGAGCACAAGCAAGCACCTTATTCACCTGCCAGCAGCCCAGAACGTGCCTGCTGCTCTGCCAATAGCCCAGGGTGTGGCTACTGCCCCTTACCAGTGGTCCAGGACATGGTTGCTGCCCCTTACCATGGCTCAGTCTCCTGTTATGATCCCCAGGTTCCTGCCAGGGCAACCTCCCAGCTTTCTGCTGGGCCTGTGCCCCTGTCTTCTGTTATAATGCCTTTCTTGTCTCTTCAGTCCCCAGTCCCCGGTTTTACACCTTCCTCAGTCATTAGTCTGCCTATCCCTGCCTTTGTCTCTGTCCTGTCTATGTCTCTTTTCCTGTTTGATTCTCACTTCTGTCTCACCTGTCCAGCTGACTGCTCCTGTCACTACTCTCAAAACAGTTCTTGTTTCTGTCCTTGTCTCTCCTCCAGTCCTAGTGTCTACCTGTCCCATGATTCCTTGAATTTTGAAAAAAATTATTAATCTACAATTCCAGCCACTAGCTAGGATTTCCCCATTACGTGATACCACCAACAGTGAGATGGTGAAGCTAGCCCACGAAGCCAGCCGCCACATTTTTTCATATTGGCACTAACGCAACACCATTGGACAGAGTAATAAGCTTGAAGGAGAACTGCCAATTCTGTTATGTCAGCTAACCGACACCCTTGCAGACTAGCATTGTTTTGAGAGAGTAATGGGGGAGGGGGGCATCCTACCCACCCAGAGAGTGAAGCCAATTGGCTCTCCTGGTCATGGACAGCTGCAGCATCACTGGCGATCGAAAAGGTGATCTCCCGATGATAGGGCCAGCGCTTAGATAGTGCCACTCGGGAGCCCTCCAGTTCCATGTCCTGTTGTTTGTCATTGCCCCTTTGTTTATTCCCCTGCCCTTGTTTCCCTTCTGGTCTCTCCTTCTTCTTGTCTCCTGTGGTGAGATTTTTTTGTCCTTTGGAAGCTGCACATTGGAGAGGAGCTTCTGTGATATTCAGACTCTTTCATCCTAGGTTTCCTTCATTTTTCTAGGCATCCATGTCATCTTCCTTTGTTTTGTTTAGGTCTGCAATGTGCCTTTGCTTTTGGTGCACTTGTTTCTCCATAGGTCTCCACTAGCTCCTCCTTAGATCCCACCCCTCACCTGGTTTTTGTTTGTACCCATTCTATTGTAATCATTCCCAACTGTTCCTTGTTCTACATATGTGCGGATATACACCTCTTTGTTCAATCTTGTCCTTTGTCGTCCATTGCAGATTCCTGTGCTTTCTGGTTTCTGATTTGTGCTCCTGTTGATCTTTTAAGTCTCAGCATTTACATAAGCACTTTTCTTTAGTTTCCAGTTTCATTCTGTTTCGAGTCATTTTGGATATGTTATAGCTCATTATTGATCTCACAAACTTACTTGCCTCACTTTCCCAATTTGTCAGCTCTGTCAACTTGTATTTAAGTAAAGAAAACTTGCACTTGCATCCTGCCTACTCATCTCAGTCACTGTGACAGTTCATTTGTTGTCTTAAATTTAGCATGAGATCAAGCTAATTAGATATAGCTTTTTATTACCTCTTTAACCTACGTCTGGTAGATGTAATATGTCCCGTATGTTTTATATATGTACCTACATATAGCCATAAGCTTACTAGACAAAAAATACAGCAACTTGTATCATTTCTTTTCTAATACATGGCAATGCATCTCTTTGGTTTAAAAAAAAAATCCTGACAGGTAAAAATAACACAAGTTTCTTAAGAGTTCTTGACCATTTTCACCTACTCTTCCAGTCAGTGTTCAGTGTGTTCATGTGTGAATAAACCTGTTGCTCCATGTTGAGAGTTACGGTTTGGTGGTTTTCCTGGTCATTTAAAGTGTCACAGTGTTAAATCATTTCTGTTGAACCAGTACCACACCAATAACCTACAGTCATCATCCTGAAGTCTGGGAGTGTCAGACTTCTGTTCTGCTGAACAGAAGTCTGACAGTTGTGAAGCACAAACTCACAAAAAAAGTGTGCTAAAACAGACAGGAACTCTCTCAAAATAAGGCTGGTGTAATCCTCACCTGACAGGATTAATGTTGCTATTAAAGCAATGGGAAGTATCACAAAAGAAATTACGCATGTGCAAATTTTTGTCCAGGGAGCTTAATATGTCCCATATGTATTGTATTATTGCTGTCAGAATAAAAACTCATATCTTCCAAACTGGTAACTTGACCGGAGAAGGGTAAAAACTTTATAACCAATATGGTTGGAAATTAGTGGAACATTTTTTTTCAATTAGTGGAACATTTCCACTGGTCTATTCTTGGTGAAATTTTAATATAGTGTAAAACACAGTTGATAAGTTATTGTTTTTTTATGCTGTATAATAGGGACAGAATACCAATATTGTAATTATGCTGCTACAAAACACATCAGTGAATCAGTTACAAAAACATCTTGACCGATCGATCACATCATCTAGAACTGGGAGTACTCAGGACGTTCACATAGGCCAAAGACAAAAAAGTCTCTTTATTCTTTTGCTTCCTTCTATAATATGAGCATTTCAGTGGCAAATATTCCAGTAATTATTACAATATACTCTATTATACTACCTCACACACTAACATCACATGTGCTGATTGAAATATACACTGGACAGCACTAAAATATTTATTTTCCCCTTAGCATGAATGTATAGGGAATATTACTGTGTTTTGATAACATAGCATTTGTTTTTGAACAACATTTGCATCATTCTCTGTTTTCTACAGGACATGTTTACATAACCTTGCTTTTTTGTATGAACTATATATCCAGAATATGTAAGTGTGGACATATAGAATACTGTATCAAAATATGATTTTTTGAATTCATATGTACTTGCCTGTAAGAGCATAGTCATGTCATATTTTTTTCAAAAGTCCTCATTCATTCCAGATTTCTGCATTGATACTGATGTTTTCAAAAAGCCCACTGTAGGAGAACAGACATAGTGCATGTAATACAGTATGAAAGTACACACTATAAATAACAGTGGCTTCTGTCACTAATCCATGAAGGACTTCATAAACACTAGAATAAATCATTTCATCAGGCAAGCTTTAATAAAGCAGCTGGGTTTTATGCACAATAACTGTAGCAATAAACCTTGTACACCTAAGGCATATTGCACTGACTTACAATCTTCAGCACACACACACACACACACACACACACACACGCACACAGACATGAACGCATAAATAACCTCACAGCCATCATTTGTCATTTAAATGGAAACACAAAGCCTGCCTCCACACTTGTCAATACATACACACACACACAGAGCAGTGCACTACACTTAAAGTGGCCTCCAGAGAGCGAAAGGTTGCATAAAGCTCCTATGCTGGTTGGTCTGTAGTGGTTAGAACATGTCAGGCACCACTGCCCATGCACACACTAACACAGCTCTAAGCTATTATACACAATATTATGGTCATGCAGGCTTACAGAGGAGGATTATCAATAAGGGTTATAGGGGAGGATTATGGATAAGGTTTATAGGGGAGGATTATCAATAAGTGTGTGTTTTCCACTGACCTCATATAACTGCCAAAAGAGGCAACACACCAAGGGACTTTGTGCTGTAGAGGAGAAGGAAAAATCACACTGATGCATACAAATACCTCATCCATTCACTAGAACTTCTTACTGTGACTTTTCACCTACTGACTACTTCATTAGAAACACCTACCTTATATAGGCACTATAGGTGTGCACCATTCACTGCTGGTAAGCATGTGGTTACAACACAGAAATAGATGACTGAATCTCCTGGTAAAATGGTTTGGATTGTGTCTGTGTAGGAGAGAGAAAAAATACAGGAGGTTTCCGTGGGACAGAAAGTAGTCTGAGGCGTCAGCGGCTCCTGTCCGGCAGCCCATAAGATATAAATGAGATATCAATCTTCGATAAGAGACATCAGTTGTCTGCAGAGAAGGAGAACGAAGAGAAAACATTAAAAATACAGCCCCTTGGACTCTTTCCAGTCACCTGTTTGGCTCAGCGTTGGAGATTTTATAGATCCGAGAATGGCAGGGTGAGTGGATTCAGGGGCCCATAATCAGAGGCAGCCAGCCATGCACAGTGTCTTCACCCTGTCTCGTAGCCACGCTGTCTCCGTTGTATAACACAGTGGTGCTGAATCTGAGGGGGTTGTTGACATTTAGCACCGTGGACAGTGCTCCCCTGACTGGGGCAGCAGTTGATCTGAAAGTTGATGGAGCAATGGAAGAAGGTGGCCTGGCCTGATGAACCACATTTTCTTTTACATCATGTGGACAGATGGGAGTGGGTTTGAGCTGTTTGCATGGGGAAAAGGAGGCACAAGAATGCACTACCTTTTTCCATTGCTCCATAGTCCAGTTATGATTCTCACAGGCCCATTGTAAGCTGTTTCAGTGGCGGACAGGGGTCAGCATGGGCACTCTGACTGGTCTGAGGTTTTGAGATGCACTGTGTGTTCTGACACCTTTCTATCATAGCCAGTATTAACTTTTTCAGCAGTTTGTGCTATAGTAGCTCTTCTGTGGGATCAGACCAGACAGGCTAGCCTTCACTCCCTGCATGCAGCAGTGAGCCTTAGGCACCCATGAGCCTGTAGCTAGTTTACTAGCTGTCTTTCCTTAGACCAGTTTGGTAGGTATATTGAGAACATCCTACAAGACATGCTGTTTTGGGGATGCTCAGTTGTCTAGCAATCACAATTTGTTTATAAACCTTTAGGAATGACGCAGTCATGAGGCATTATAAACATGATTATAAACATGTAAATATGAATGAATTATATGAATGCATGTGTTTTGAATGATTGTTATAGACATATTTTCATAAAAAGCATTTTGTTCCCCTCAGATTATTTTTATTTTATATTATCTTGTGAAGCAGAATAAAAACTTTTATTTCACTTCTGACATTCTCTATATTCTCTACACAAATTCCAGAGGAATAACAGGCTTGTGCAAATGTAACTGTTTGTGCTTTTCCGTGAGGTTAGGCTTTTTGTCTTTTTCTGTTCATAAATGTGTGTGTATGTGTGTGTGTGCACACGCTCGCACCAGAAGCAGACAGCACCTGCATGGATTAGAGCAATTCCCCAAATCAACTAATTACAGCCGGCTTTTCTGTTCTCTGTCGTAATTAAATCAAATGATCACACGCCTGTGTGAGAGAGACAGCAGCGCTTCCCCAAAATAATGACCAAAAACAACAGCATCAGCAACACGTGCATACACACACACACACACACACACACAAACACACACACACACACACACACACACACACCTGTTACATAAACGCTAAGCCAGACACGTGGACCTCTAATGAAATGCAAACACACAAACATATATACTATTCATTCTGGTCTTTGTAGGACTTTGTACCTAATCTAAACCTTCACAACCTAAACACTAGCTTTGGCCTCTTTGTTTCTAATAAAAGGTGTAGTTTTTTGGTGGAAAAAAATCCTCTTGGAAGGCAGCCAAATGTCCCCACCAACAAAGACTACATCATTTCAGTTGCTTGACTGAGGCCCAGCAAATAATGTGACTGCATTTTCTGTGGAGAAAACTAATATTCACAATTTTCTCAAAGAAAATTTATGGCTCTGGATTTTGGCACATCTGTCCAACAGATTTATCAGTCCGATGGGAAACAAATGATTGTTTATCAAGCTAAATTCTGGTGGCAGGCAGTTGTCATCTTTGCACACCAATGAGTCAATGAGTGTGATATACTGTAAGCCTAGTCACTGAATAAGTCAATATTCATGCTAAAAGCCCTTTCCTTTTAGAAAGATGGCTTCACTCAAAACCTACCCTGTCTGGCTTTTAAACTTACACAGCACAACTTACACGTAGTGTAATTGGTTTCATCTTGTGGAGTGTTTCCACCTAAATAAAATAATTTGGGCTTTGAGTTTAGCAGACAAAGTAATCTATTCTGTACTCCTGCCTCTACACTACTGTATTTACCTCTGCTGTATTTCAGGCACTGTTTTTGAACAGTTGACCATCACTATAATCACCACTGTAGTAGTTTCGCCCATTTTGGTTATAAGGAATTTACCCATCATGGATAATTGGACATAAACAGAAAAGTTTGGGATATGTCATGTTGTTTTATATAGTTGTACAGCAAAAATGGTTATTACACTATATTTGCATTTTAAACAGTTGGATTTAAATATTCTTGTGGGCCATGAAATCTTTTGATCAGTTTTATGAACCATGATTTTAGAAAGATTAAGAATTCCTGGACTAGTCTATGCAACCCCTAATCTAGTCAAGTCAAGCAGATTTTATTGTCATTTCGACCATATACACACAGTACACAGTGAAACGAAACAACATGCTTCCAGAACCATGGTGCAACGCAAGAACAGAAACAGACCACCACAAGACCACAAGTGCAGACAGGACAAAAGAGTGTGCAAGAAAAACACAAGAGCAACAATACAACTGGATAAGAGAAGACAAGACAACATTTAGTGCAATTCGACAATAGCTACAGTCTGGATGAATACAGTATTTTTAATGTTTGTCCTACTAAGGCATGACTAGTTTGGAATAAAAAATGGAGTACTGGAATGCTGTACCTCTCAAATTTGCAATCCAGTTTTGGCCTCCAAGGTAAACTTGCTTTCAAACTTTACTGGATTGACATGGATTTCCTTGCATGGCTAATAATTTAGATCAGTTCCAGCCCTGGAGGTCCGGTGTCCAGCACAGTTTGATGGTATCTTGCTGAAATACACCAGTAAACCTGGCAATTGACAGAATAATTCCACCAGGTATGTTTGAGTAGGTAAATCACCAAACTGCAGTGGTCATCTGCCCTTCATGGCTGCAAATGAAGATCCCTGTTTTTGGATCTTTCAGTTGATGTTGCCTGATTTCAGCCTAACAGATAGAACGGGGTGCTACTGTTTTCAGTCTGACTCATTTTCTCTTTATTTTCAATGTCAAAGTAAAACGTTCTGTGAACGCTAATGAAAGAAACTGTAGAAGTGAAGTTTATCACATAAAAAATCACTTAAAAGTTATAAGACCACTGCAATTGTAATCATGTTCTTTAACAATATTTTTTGTTGTTTATCAAAGAAGGGAGTCTTCTGTGGTTGATAATTTCTCATAAAAAAAATTTTTTATAACAAAGTTAGCTTTAAAAAGCAAACTTAGCTCAAAGAAAACTCATCAGCCAGAAACTCATCAGAAGTGATGAGATGTTTTAATGTAATTCTGCTATTGTTATCCCTACTGTTATTTCACATCTGTAATCTGATTGCTGTTTTCCTGTAATTGTAACAGAATACAGCTCACTCCCTTTTTTGTATTCTGATTATCCATTTTTGTATCCTGATTATCTGCTAAATGTGTTGTGTTATGATCATTGATAATCAGAGATGGGAAATAATGACAACATCAATGAGTAAACCATGCATGCAGACTCGTCTCCTTGTTTTCTGTAAGATCAACAGGATGGGATGTGGTTCGGGTGGCGGAGAGTTGCAGGAGAGAGTCGTCATTCAGAGATTTGTGGGAGGTGGGAGTGAAGGGGAGACAAGATAACACACATCAGAGCTATTGATAGGGCCACTCCCGAGACGTTTGCAGCTGCTGTAAATGGCAGTAAAGATGCGCAGGCAGATTCATTTGGCAGGTTTAAAAAGGGCTTTATAGGCTCTTCCAATGATTCTGAAATGAATCTGTTGGCGGCGGCGGCGCTGGCGGTGAATCTCTGCAGAAAGAGGAAAGGGTGCCGTCACACACCCCTACTCCGTGAGGAATGCTGGTGAAAATCGGCAGCAAACAGCAGGCTTCTGCTGAGATAAATCTACAAGAAAGATGAGATACGGCACCTTTGTGGCCTGACAACTGTCACCATGGGTGTTCAGGTAAGGAAGCATCCAGAGAAGTTTTACTTGAGTCTGGTTACAGATATAAACATAACTAAGGGAGAGAGCCATTTTAATGACATGGAGACACTACATAACTATTTTCATTATGAAGGTTACCAGATATCACAGCCATAACTCAATGAGAACACCTAGGTCTGATCTTGGCAGTTTTTTCTTTTCAAGAGATCCTGATAATGTAGTGGAAGAGTGTTAAAATGTGGCAAAACTACTGACTTCAGAACAGATTTGGTGTGCTCATGGACTGCTCACTGCAACAGACACTGCACTGCCCAGATCTTCTTGTTATGATGGAGAGGTATGCAACACAGATGAACTAACATATGAAACTGTTTTAAGAGTGAAAGTTGATGTACGAACATATAAATGTGAGTTTTTTTAAGAGAAAATAAAGGATTATGCTTGTAAAATGTAAACCCCAGATTTTTTTGTACTTGTTATGTTGCCTACTGAACCATGCTAAACTGTCTACATTAGCAGATCAGGCTATATGAAGCTGCAGGTTCTATATAGGCTATATTAGCAACTTTCAAACATGAGGGCATGAGAAAGTTTGCTCTTAGGTAGTACATTGATTGTAGAGAGTCTGGAATTTTGAGTGAGAGAGGGGAGAGGGAGAATGTAAAATATGTTCAATTAGCATCAATTAAAATAAGGTGACTAAAGCCAATGTCAAGCTGTCAGCCGATGTCAGGTGAAAATAACCCAAAAAGAACCTTTTAACTGTTATAAAATGCTGAAAGCTAGAATTGGTTTATTCACTTTTTTGAAGTAGGTCACATTTCTGAAGAGTGGTCTTGCCTGATATACACTCTCCATCCACTTATTATTCCTCTCGAACTAGTGCGTCATTCACTGCGAGTTTTACTTAATTATAGGTCCACTTTACTGGGATATAGTCCAAGTTTGATGGGGTCAAGTAAGAGATGGGGGCCAGTTCTGTGTCAGTATAGAAAATAAACCAATGGGTCACTGTCCCATTGGCATTAAGGGTCGGTCGTTAAACTTTTTATTAATTTATTTATTCTTATTTATTGTTATTATTTCATCATTTCAGTCCAATGTGTGGAGGTCAACCAAGAAAATGCCCAATATGCCATTGTTACAAGTCCATTTCTGTCTGCTAGAAAATTGAACCCAATAAAATACCGGGCCATCATTTAACCAACATCATTTGACAGTCCGAATTAAGGAGCAGTCTTACTGACAAGATAACAGAAGAAATATTGACTTTGTTTTTGACAAATTTACATCTATCTAGCAACTAGATCACTAACCCACAGTATGGACAATGAATGTTAACAAGTGAAGAAGAAAAGACAGCTTCTAGCTAACAGATCATATACATGCAATGCATGACTGTGGATATCTTGCAAACTAAGTGCATGCACCTAATTGGATGAAAAATGAAACCTATGGTAGATAAACTGCTTGTCCATTCGTTTGTTTCTGACACTATTGTCTCGTTATCATTCATTAATGAAAATGTATGTTGGTAATGTATGTTTTTCAATGGCACAATTTTATTTATTTGTCATTCTCTTTCATTGTGAAAGTCAGTTTTCAGACAATGAAATCAACACTGGTTGAATTAGATGATATCTTTAAGCTGAAATTTACCAGAGATTAAAACAAGCATGGTGTCATTTTATATGAATCATTTCTCCCTCGTAGTTCACTGAAACTATGAAATTCTTTGGAAAGCTTCCGATCCATATCACATTTATTTCTAAGTAGAAGAGCAGATATTTAATTGTGTTTTGAATTTGATCAAAAGCTGTTGTTCTCTGTACAGTCTTGTTTTGCAGAAAGAAAAATATCCTTTATGTTTTTGTCATTGCCTCACAGTGAAATAAATGTAAAATAGTCAGAAGGGCACACTTGAACCTGTGGATACAGAATGTAAATCGAACATAAATAAAATTCAGGTCACTGTGTAATTACCTGCGTTTGAATATAATAGCATCAATGTAATAACTGAGTTAAATGTTAAACTGAAATAACAGGAAGGCAAATACCACTATGAGCTTGAAAATCTGTCCTTTTCTTTCTCAATTTTTTTTTTTTTTTTTTACGGCTCCTGCAAGTAAGCCCATTTACTCCAGCTAACCCCCTCCCCTCTCTCGCTGTCTCCGTCTTTCTCTGGCTCTGTCAGTGCCAGAGTCACTCCCACTTTAATTTGCACCCGTCACTGAAGGCCTACAGGGAGCGCTGATCCTGCTCACTGAAATACGGTGCATCCGGTCCCGCCGGGGCCTCGCAGAGCACTGCCGACAGGGGGAAAAAAACGAGAAGAAAGAAGGACAAAATTACCGAGGAGCCTTGGAGTGTCTCTGTAGTCGTTGAACGCCCCCACCACAACCCTCAGAGGCTCCAGAGCTACAACTCTCAGAGAGATACATGAGTACAGGAAGATGGGGGAAGGAGAAAAAAATTAGAGCCCAGGACAAAGACAGTGGACATGGAGACACAGGGCATTATCTAATCCAAGGGCACCATTTCGCTGTGGCAGACTGTGGCAATTGTTGTATCCAAGCATTGTGGCAAGGTTTCATTCTCTCTCTTTGTCTTTATCACCCTTTAATTCATTATAAACTGCCCCAAAGTAACTGATGTGTATGCATGTCCTTGTTAGTCATAGTAAAACGGATCATCATACGGAATCGGAGCTTTCAATCACTATATAAAGCTCAATGCTGCCTTTATTTTTGGATGTTTCTGAGTGAGTGTGAAAATTCACATGACTATGGAAATTCCTGTTAGTGATGTTACAGTATCTCAAGCGTGAGCTTGTGAGGTAGTGTACTGTAAAGGCTATCTAATAATGATTTACACAATCTGTATATGCTACTAATATACAACTATTAAAAACTGTGTATTAATAACTGGTTAATAGGTGCATTACTGTTGATTGGATGCTAATAAATGAGGTCGGGGTTCTAAACAGGTTTCTTGCTTAACCAGGTAACTTAGCTTAGCTCAGTATAATCCTGGATTGTCAGACTCATGCCGGTGGATCACTTTTTATTAGGAAATATCACCATAGCGACTGATGCTTCTCGATTCCTTATCTTTCACGTGACTGACAGTGCATCATTAGTGTCACACAGTCATGTGCAGGATTAGATTTAACCACAATGTAAAAATCTAAACTGGGGTAACTGAAATTGTTAATCACTGAGTTAACCGCAGCTGCATTTGTCAGGTTTCTTATTTAAGCTGAACTTGTTTCATTAGAAAGATCCCAGGTTGACTTCTTCCAGGACAACTAAAAGTCAAAATAAACATTTTGCAGACATTTTAACAATTAACAATTTCATAGAAATTGTGGAAAATTGGTGCAATTCCTTTTAAACTAGCATAATTACATGAACACTAAGAGTACCAGGATGTAAGCTAGAATGGTTTGCCTATGTATAAATTATTACTTTTTCCAGAAATATCATGTTAGCAAGCTAAAGCCAACATTAGCTTGTATTCTAGCTTCGATACATCTAGTCGGAAATGCACAGATACCATCTTGCATGATAAGTGCACTGAATGCAGACACTTGAGTCTAGACAATGGAGGGTCAAAAGGATCAAAAATAAAGTTTTTGAGGAAATTTAAACTAAAAAAAGGTTCATCCAACATCACTTGAGTGAAATCTACTCATGAAATGAGTGTTTTTTTATTTGTAATGAAAATACTGAGAGGAAAAGCCTTTCACTCTCACTGAGATTCCTCCACTGCAAATGAACCTGATTTTTCCTGTTCGTTCAGTAGACTGTAGGCTAAAAAAAGTACAGCAAGTACAAGACGGCAAAAAAGAAACGCCTTCTAAGCTTCTGGAAACGCCCCCATTTCTTGCCGTCTTTCTTTTTTTCCTGATGAAACATGAGGGAAACATAGAAAGAGTGCTGAAACAATGGGGGCACAAAAGCTAACTGCACAGACAGCCCCCCACAGAGCTCAGAAAAAAAAAAAAAAGAAAAAACACAGACAGGACTAAAAAAGCCTCACTCTCGGTCTTACTTCCGTCAGTCTTTTTTCTCTCTCCATCTCTCATTTTTCTCTTTTGCCCTCCCTCTGTCTTTTTCTCATTCTCTCCCTCCTCTCTCTTGGTCTATCACTTTCTGTCTGTCTGTCTGTCTCTATCTCTGTCTCCTTTCTTACCATCATTCCACTTCTCTCTCTCTCTCTCTCTCTCTCTCTCGCTCTCTGTCTGTCCCTCCTGTCTCTTTCTCCACGCCCTCTCAATCCCTTGCTCTATTCTGTCATTTTTTCTCTCTCACCCTCCTTCACTCTCCTTTTTTACTCCCTCTCTTGATATCTTATGTTTTTCCTATTCTCTCTCTCTTTCTCTCTCTCTCTCTCACTCTTCCTCTCTCCTAATCTCTACCTTTCTTGTCATTCCTCCCTCCCTCGCTTTCTCACTCTTTTCCTCCTTCTTATTGTCACTCTGCTTCTTTCTCTCTCTCTCTCTCCCTCTCTCTTTCTCTCTCTCTCTCATCTGCGTGTTGAGCAGGTGTAGGTGGGAGTCAATGTGAAACGTCTTGATATTTTTTTTTTCACACCACTGATTCGGCGCTCCTCAGCCAATCTCCTCATTCGCACATTTCGCCACTTCCCTCCAAACATGCTAATTACAAACTCTCACTGACGTGAGCGAGGTTTAAAGGCTAATTAGCATAAAATCCTACATGTTGTATTTTTACCTTCCTAATCAACACCCTCACACAGATACATTTTTAGACGTGGGAGAGAAAAAGAGAGCGCGAGAGATTAGAGAAAGACAGGCACTGACGTAACTAAATGAGACTGACGATTCCGAAAGAGGGACCAAAAAGAGGGACGTTTTCCTCAAAATGTTTTTGTGGTTGGTTTATTGCTTTTTTTTTTTCCTTTTTGTCCCCCCATTCTCTACAAAGAAACAGAACCTGTAAAAAAAAACGGGAAGGGAACAGAGTATGAAATGTGTTTTCAAATCAAATATGCTCGATGCTCGTTCCTCAAAATTCTCCCATGTGGAGATCCTAAATTCATTACTTCTGTGCCACCCAACCAAGGTTTGGGAATGGCTGGGTCTTCCCAAAAAATTAATTTTATGCAAATGAGCTTGTCTTCTTTGTCGGGTTGCAATCAGTTTCCATACTAACATTTAGACAGCTATTATGACCTTGCTAAAACATCAAACACACAAGATTAGAAGAATGCAAGGTTGGCAAAATGTACGTCATTAGCCTATTCCGGATTGGATTAGTTTATCAGTGGATCATCTAATAAAATGTTTACACCTCTCCTCAGTGATAAAACTCTTGCCTCCAGATAGCAATAAAATCACAGCAGGATGAGTGAATTTGTAGTGGGTTGTATCTTTTTGGAAATTCATGTGAACTTAGAAAGTAAAAAATCAATGATATTGTGAATTTAATGTGATGCTTTATCCCTACAGCTACTGTTAAACCTGCCACTTTAGTCAGCCAGCATAATTTTAGATTCTTTCTCCTCCTGCCAGTGCTACATGTAGAAGGAATGGACATGAAGTAGACATAGTAGACATAGGGTTATATTGCTACCAACCAATAGACTTATTTGTAAAAAAGTAGTTGCTAAGCAACTGCAGCATCAGTATATCCTCATTTGAAATACAATAAATTGTGATTATTATTATTCATATTTTCATTCAATTGGTTAACTGAACGTTAACCATAGTGAATCTACTACAATTCAAGGCCTATTGCATATTGCTTTCCTTTCTTTGTACAGTTTGTTGTTATGTATTTGACTGAAAAGTAAAAACTGAACACAAGGTGTCCCCAAACTTTTGATGGCCAGTTCATGTCATTTGTATGGTGCCAGTGTGACGGCCTATATTCTCTTTGCCCTGACTGGGTGCCCATAGAAGACTAACATATTGGGTGGCACCTGGTAAAGCCAGGGGGTCTCTGCAGACTCCATGCCTGGGCAGAAATAGCCACAGATGGGTAGAGCTCCAGGGGTGAGGAGCTGGGGGCTGAAGCTGCATAGTGAAGGAGGTTAATGCCCCAGGCCGGCACTAGTGGGTGGGCTGGGGGCTTATGGAGGAGATACCATATGCTTTCCCTGACCATAGTCAGTGATATGGTAAAATGCACTGTTTGTGGGTTGCTGTCTGCTCTAATGCATCTACTCTAAGCAACATAGGCTGTAAGGCATATACTCAGCATCACATCTCTGTCTGACGTTTGGCAACAATTTCTCAATGCTGTCCTCACATTTATTTTTGACATATATAGAAAATGATGGGTAAAACTTTACTTGACCCATGCTACATAACATTGACATAACAATGCCATAAACGTCATGGCAGATGCCATAAAATGTCATGAGTTGTCATGACAGATTATGTCCATTCAATATAACAGTAGGCTGTGACAATCCTATACAGCAATAAAGTGTTCCTGCATGATATTACAAAGCTGAAAATTAATTCATTTTTAACGTAATTCTGAACAAACAAACTTGCATGTTTTACATACTGGAATTATCAAGACCCATTTGTAAATAAATACATTGGGATATGATGAGTTCTCATGTTTAAATTGGCCGTAACTTGTACATTCCTCAACCAATTATCAACAAATTTGTGTTGTTACGATTGTCAGACATTTCTGCATTTCGCTGATTATTTACACTTTCAAGTTACATGGTTGTATATTAATAAAACAGCTCAATTACCAACAGCTGTCTAGACATGAACCGAGAAAAAAAGAAATAAGAAAGCTGATAACAATAATAACAAGTGACCTGGTGGAGGAATACTTAGATTTGCATTCATGTATTTATCTAATCCTTATATGTAGTGGTGGAATTCCTCTTCTTCATGTGAATGCAGCATATCAAAAACATTACAAAAACATTGAGAAATCTCTAAATATATAAATGTAAATAAAGTAGCTGTCATAAAAATATTTTATTAACACAAATACATATCAAATGTAAATATAGCTCAATCTGAGTATGCTATATGTATGTAAATTTAGAGAGCTAAAAATTAAATTCAACACAAGTACTATGCATGGCCTGTTTGCATTTTCTCAGTTGCTTTCACTTCTATTGAGCTGGTTGGCTACCAGAATCATATCAGCATGTCCTCCAGTAGAAACACAGCAATGTCACACATCAGCACACCCATCAATTTATGAATCACTTCTAAGCTTCATGCACATAAAATGTATGGAATATAAAAAGCACCAAACGTCATCAACTTAATGCAAACCCAGGGGAAAAACAGCTCTTCCGGTGGGTGCTCTGTGACTCACCAACTATTGGCCATATGTACACATAAACATCACAAGTGTGTAGAGTCAAAAGCTACTATGCTCTCTCCGAAAGTGGCACCAATCTATGTGTATCTATGTTTCAGTGACCTTTAAGTGACTGTTCCTATAGTTATTAACTTGTGCATGCTTGTTCAGAAACATCCAACAATAAAGGCAGCGTGGAGCTTCTCTAACACAGTAATGGCAATAACAGTAAATGTGAAGAGGTCAAAGGCCACAAAGACAAAGATTCTGAGTGGATCACTGATAAACCACGGTACGAGCTTTATTGCTAAAATCAAACAAACAAACAAACAAGTAAACAAACAAACAAATAAATAAACATAAAAAACAAACATATCCATGTCTGATCGCTCAGAAAGCAAGCTTCCTCTGATCACTTAATTCTGTGTGGGTTTGTGAGGAAGCCATTTCCTAAAGATCAGACAGGTTTTGATCCCTCCGCTACTCCTTTCTTTCTGTGTCCCTACGAAGATTAGCTTTGCCTTTATGACCGGGAAGAATGACCCCAAAGGGAGATATAAAAGACAACACATGCTCACACACACACATACACACACACACACACACACACACCATCTCATTTCAGGATGGCCCCTGAAGCAGGAGTGTAAAGAAAGGCACAATTACACCCCTGACACACAGACAGACAAGTACACAGGCATACACGCACACACATGCACTCACTCAAGATTCCTTTCCATTATGACAGAAGCGACTTATTCATGGGACATGAGCGAGAGAGAGAAAGAGAGAGAAAGACAGAGAGAGAGACTGCTGTGCCAGATTATTTTATTAATTTATATATTAATTACATGTATTAAATGTTAACTTATTGTTACAGTGATTCAATATGCAAAACATCCTTATAATGTTATACATTTTAGGTTCAGATCTCTCTCTATCTCTCTTTCTCTTTCTCTCTCTCCCTCTCTCTCTCTCTCTCTCTCTCCTTTTCTTTCTCTCTAGTGGGCATATGTTGGGAATTGAGCTGATTGGTGATATGTCCTCTAGAGGTATGTACTTAGAGAAATGCTTGCAGCCACTGATCTGAGGCCAGCTTTCTGAACATGCCCCAGACACTCTTCTCAAATCAGTCACACAAAGAGAGGCAGCCAGGGGACCTGCCAAGCACACACACACACACACACACACACACACACACACACACACACACACACACACACACACACAACCATCCTCCAAACCAAACACACCCATATATCCCAC
>JBBPCZ010000136.1:28443428-28461170 GCA_037974445.1 Brycinus macrolepidotus | reverse complement strand
CTCCCTTTCCCCCCTCCTTTCTTCTTCTTTTTCTGTGCTTATTCATAATCCCTCTCTCTCTCTCTCTCTCTCTCTCTCTCTCTCTCTCTCTCTGAGCTGGACAGGTCACCACAGACCCCTCTGACAGCAATAACATTCAACAAACACAAAGGCCTCTGAGACCAGTCTGCTGATAAGGAGGAGACAGGCTGAAATTTAAAGCTTCTCTCTTTCATCTGCACCCCCCATCATCATAGCATCATGGCTCTTATTCTGAATTCATTTACCTTTTCAGAGTCTCAAAACACTGTTGCCCTTCCAGTGTGTTACACTCTATTTAGGAAGTCTTAACGGTAATAGTAGATCCATCAGTTCATTTATACGTTCATTTTACCAACTTAAAACTTGCCACTGTATCAGACACCCCTTCATTGTAGCTCCAGCTTTCTGGTGTACAGCTAGAGACTGTAGCTCATCTGTTGATACACAGTTTAGATTAGAGATCCTGTAGTCCTTCATCAGTGGTCAGTTTCAAAGGCACCAAGGTATTCCTGATTGGATATTTTGAATGGTAGACCACTCTTCACCTAAAAGTGACACTGGCATGTGTAAAATATACCAGCTGTGCCTGATACACTCGTACCATCAAAAACACACACACTACTATGTCACATCATCTTAGTGTCACTGCAGTATAAGCCTAAGGTCACCAACCCCAAAGCCAAGCATTGGCTAGAGGGGTATAGAGCCTCTAAGGCAGCTCAAAGGGGCTAAACAGAAGAATTACAGGCTGCAGTTGTGGACCTATAAGGCAGGTGCAGCTCGTGAAGTGGACAGTGAGGGGAAGCACAAGGTGGGGGTTTCTGTATAAAGTGGATGATGAATGTGTAGGATATGAAAGATATGAAAGCTTCTTTTTTGTTTATAGTTCATCCTAAAAAACATTCTGGAAACAACAATAAATTATTAAATGAAGCATAACAATAATTTGCCATTCGTGGGTGCAGTTTCCAATACCCAGATTAAGGCTAATTGTAGACTAATAAGAATTTGCAAAGGTGATTTATGAATGACACTGCAATTTTGTGCAAAGATGGCCTGCAGAGCAACTGTCCAAAAATGAATTAAGAAATACATTTGAAAAATAATGTGATAATGTTAATGCTAATATAAGCATTTACATCTCATTTCCAAGATGTGTTCTTTGCTTTTTGTTAGTTGCTAAGATTTAGTTTTGTTTAGCTTTAGTCATTATTTTGTGGAACTGATTATCGTAAGGCGAACAGTGTCCGTCTTATTCTGTGCAGTTGTTTTCTACATTGTGGTTACATTCCTCTCGTTACTACTTAGCGGAAATACTTAACACACTTCAGGGGGGCTTAACAGACCTCAGAGGAATGACTGCAACTGTTGAACTACATTTCTGGATTCATTCAGGGGCACTCACTCACTGAGAAATCCTCACAAATACAGAGTTGCTTGAAAGTTTATGAAGCCTTTTGAAATGTCTATATTTCTGCATAAATATGATCTAAAACATCATACGATTTTCTAAAAAATCTTAAATTTTCTAAAAGTAGACAGAGAACCCAATTAAACGAATGAATTATACTGGGCAACAAAGAAAAAATATTGTACTTGACTATGTGTTTATTGAGGAAAGTGACCTAATACAGTACAGTTTCAGCTCTGACAGGAGGAATTCTGTATCTTTTATATTCTAGGTACTAATACTTTTTTCAGATTTTGTAGGTCATTTAGACTTCTCGTTTTTTTCTTAGTTTTGATGAACCTCATTACTATCACAACCCTCTCTCTCTCTCTCTTTCTCACACACACACACACACACACACACACATCCCAGCATGTCTCACCACCAGCATCAAAGTTTTCAAAGCCTCTCTCTGCCACCTCATAAAATCCTGCATAACAAATACAAGTACATTTTGAGAGTGGACCAGGATAGTGAGAGCACGCACACACACAAACTTGCAAATTGCTCACGGCCAGCTACCCACGTTTCAGTGGGGTATCAGCGTGGTTGCACACGCTCAGCGGTGACCGGAACAGCGTGTGTTAGCGTAGTGGCTGTTCTCTCTTGCCGTCATTCGCCCCACTCCAGTTATCAGGGCCCCAACACTGCTCACATCGCCACGACAACACGGGGGGAAGCTACGCCACAGCAAGGGATTGTGGGGGATCAACATTTGTCTGCCGGTTCTCGCTGTCACTCATCATTACATTATGGCTCCCACCGTCAATGCTAGTGTGTTTGTGGCGTTAGCGTGTGTGTGTGTGAGCCGGTGGAAGCCCCACTTAGGCTACTGAATATATGGCTTTTCAGTATCCCTTACAAAGACACAAAACACACACATACACACATACACACACACATACACTCATACACACACAGTCAATTGGCCCATCTCTAAGGCTGGATGCTAAGCAGAGTTTAGCGCTGGATGCTGATGCTGGAGACGGAGAGTGGGTGGGACTGAGACGGAGAGTGGGCGGGACTTAGCCGCAGGCGACGCTCCTCTTTTGTGTCCATGAGAAATCAAACGTAGGCTGAGGAGAGAGAAACACACACACATACACAAACATATACACACAAAATGGCCTCCAACCATTTCGCTGGAAACCAGCATAGCAGTGCTTCTCACTCTTGGACCACCAGCAAGACCACCAGGGAGATATCCCGGCATATTCCAGAGAGTTTTTCCTTTAATTGGTGTTAACCAGCTTAACAGTGACAGCAAGTGAAGGGAGGTGACGTCAACAAGATGAGTGGAAGGCCTGTGGCGAGATCACACACACACACACACACACACCATTGCGACATCTGGATAGACAGTGGTAAAACCTGCAGAGCTATAGCACATGCTAATGCCAGGGTAATCAGGGAAATACAATGCAAAGACAAAAGCATACGATGAGAGTGATTCCAGCTGCCAGTACTTGACTGTGATCATGTGAAAGGCAAAATAGGCTTCCAAATGCGAGATTGTAAATAAATATTTCTAAAGCGGTGTGGTTTACTGCTGACTAATACAAAAACAGCAGGAGACAAGAATGGGGATAATGATTAAGCGTTCCAGTGTGAAAATGTTTGTGTGTTTAAGTCTTTGTAAGGGACAAGTGCCTCCAGGTTGAAAAAAACATGAATATGACATTCATCTGCTCTTGGTAAGGATTTTTTCCTCATGAAACGTACCTTTTTGAAATGGAGCATTTACACATCAGCAAACAAACACTTTCATACAGAAGAACATGGAAAACTGCAATAGATACAGTAACTTATGGAAGACTTATGAAACCTTTAAATGTGACGTAATTAGCAAATAAGAGAGAGCGTGTGCGCACACACATACACACACACCAGTACACACAATCATGTGTGTGTGTGTGTGAGTGAGGACCATATATACGCTGATAATAAAACATGGAATTTTTTTATTTTTTTTTTTTTTATCTTAAACCATTACATTCATATATAAATACTGAATGACCCAGTAATTCCAGAGGCATCCATAATCTGCACTCCAGATTATTGTTGGCCTTGCTGTCTCTCTATGCCTAGGATGTATCCCCCCCACATCATTCAGAGCGATTAGCCAGCAGGGGCATCCGTTAAATAACAGAATTGGCAGTTATTGTTCTCCTCTGAGTTTGTTGAGCTCTCTAATGAAGTTGTGTTAGTGCCAGTTTGAAAAGATGCGTTGGTGTGTCTCTAAGGATGCATGTGGTAGCCTTCACCCTGCCTTCTTTTGTAAGTGTGAAGTGATGAACTATGAACTGTGAACACACCACAGCACGAAATTCTTCTCTGCATTTAACCCATTCACCCAAGTGAAGCAGCGAGCAGCCAGGAACACAGTTACCTTGCTCAAGGGTACCTCAGTGGTGCCACTAACAGTCCTGGGATTCGAATCAACAACCTTCTGATCGCAGGGGCAACTCTCTAACCACAAGGCCACCAGCTGCCCCAGCTACCCTAGGGGGACCTAATGCATGGGATTTAATCAAGTCTGAAACATAGACTTGAAGTATTACTTTTATTGACAGAGAAAACCAATTTTCATCTTGAATTTACAGGGTCATGTTTGAGGCTTGAAGTATAAAAATGGCTTTATATCACTGCAGTATTTAACCTTTTGAAGCCTATTTTGGCATTGACATTAGAGCCATTTTTTCAATCACTGCTGATGTGCACGACTGCATTGTGAATGACTAAACTTCTGACTGGTGTAGGGACTGAATAATAAGCCTTATGAAGCTTTATGAGTGGTCTAGAAGTCTTGTTGGGTAGCTAATGTTGCCGTCTTGAAAAATGGTGACTTACTGTGACTAAAGAACATGGTATTTTAGTACTAAACTGTAAAACCTATTTTGTATTGTGACTTTTGATTTCCAGAGAGCTGCAGGTCTCCACGGCAAAGTACAATTTAAAGCAAGTCTCTACACCAAATTGCTCCAAAGTTATTAAGCAGTGTGTAAGATATGTTGTTTTTTTTTGGTGCTGTTGATATGGTCAACTTTAGAGGGTTAATGGACAGGAAATTTCCATGAAAATAGCTGTACAAGTGTTTATGTGTTGTCCATTTGCCTTGCAGTGTGCCTGAATAGGCTTCTAACTGATCGTTAATGTGCAGCAGAATTCTAACACAGTGGTAGAAAAAGCTAGATAATTGTCTGATGAATAGCTCCCTTTAATATGCGGTATGTGCACACTGACTCTGTCCTGCCTCTGGCCAAGCCTCTCTACCTCTCTCACCTCTCTACAAACCCATGGAGAGCATGATGGCAAGCCCACAAAAGCCGGTACACAGGAACATTTACCTTTGCTGAGGATTGCAAATATTACAGATTCTTTCTGTGAATTGCAGTCAGGGGCATAGGCACTGGGAATTATGCAGAAGTGTGGGTTAGTTTGTTGACACCAATGAGCATCTGCTTTACCAGAAAGGACAGAGTTTCAGAGCAGTGTTGGAGTTACCATGGAGTTTTCTGCCATGGGTAGAAAGGATTGCTCCCAGAAACTCGACCAAGTTTTTATAATATTGTCATGAATTGTTATAAAAAATCCAAATGTTGGTTTATGAGAATGGTGGTGTTTGATGAAGAATTTTTTGAACAGTGATGGTGTTTGCTGGAAAGTGATAGTGTTTGATAAAGAATGCTGGTGTTTGTTGGGGAATGATATTAATTGGAAAATGGTAGTGATTATTGAAGAATGTTGGTGATTAGAAGAAAATGGCAGAGAATGATGGTGTTTAGAGGAAAACGGCAGAGAATGATGGTGTTTGTTGAACAGTGTTGGTGTTTGTTAAAGAGTGATGATGTTTTTGGAGAATGTTTTTTTGCTTATTGCTTTTCTCATGTCCCTGGCTACATTGTAAATGGTGGTTGTTTGACTATTGGTGTTCATAAAATGAATGTTAGTGTTTACAGATAACCGACTCTGGTGTCCAGTCAAGTTTCAGTATTTTTGAGTTCTACAGTGTTGTTTAGAATGGACACATTTTCACCAACTAAGCCCACTAGTTTGGCTTTGTGCAGAAAACATGAAGGAAATGGGTTGCAAATCCCATCATATGGTGTTTCTGTGGTTATTTGGCTTTACAGAAGAAAACTTAACTAAACTAAACTGAACTAAAATTGACACATGTTCCTTTTCCCAAAAAGGAGACCTAAATCCTTTTCCATGACTTAACCTGGCCAATGTTGTTAGGATATAAATATTACCTTGGACTTGATTTTGTCAAGTCAACACTTTTGCTGGGTGAACCTTTGGAGAACTTTACATTAAAGATTGGTTGACTCTAAAAATCCAGAGCTTACAGACCACTTAGTATCTAGCACTAGTCCTATAGATCTTGGTGCCAATGATAAGTGACTCCAGTGTGCCAAAAATGGTAATGGTAATTATGGTTGGGAGGAAGAATAAATGAGGAAGAAAAATGGAAGCAGCATTGAATGCAGATCAAAGTCTTTTAAAGATGAGAGATGGGTATGAACCCGGTCTGATCCCAGAAATATTTGAGACACCATCTTCGATAATGAATAGCCAGTTCCCACCAGGGTCAGACAAATATTTCAAGCTTTATTAGGAATACAGTGATTGGGCGTAGAAGAAAGAATTGAAGTGATATGAACAGCAGGTTGGGAGGCACAGACAGAACAAGTGCTGTTATGTCTGCTAGAGTTTATGTATGTGTTTGTCTGTAATGAAACTTTTGGTACTGTGATCCCCTTCAAGGAAAAGTATAGAATGACCTCAGACAAATATACATCTCTTCCAAGAGCCTTTTCATTAAGGTAGCTTCTATAAATTAAAAAAAAAAGACACACACATACACACACACACACACACTCACACACAATTTACAAAAATGTTCTAAGAACCGTCCACTGGAAATCTCCTTAGAGCGCTGTAAATATTTGCATTATGGCATCACGCAAAGAACCCTTTCTGACATTTATTTTTAAGAGTACCATTTACTGTACAATTACTCTTTGGTTTAAAATTAGTGTAATACTTTTGTTGGAAACACCTTAAAATCATTAGTGAGCTGTAAATGAATATCTGATGTTGACAAGCATAATGCTGATTGATGTAGAAAATAATGTAAGATCAGTAAAGAGCAAGACCTGAGGTTTCACAGTGCAGGTAAATGTGGTCCCATGATCTGGAAAGCAACAGGTCTCTGTTGCCCTTTTAATTTATGTGTAATAACTGCCTAAAGAACAAAACCTGTCCAACCTAATAAATAACCAATAATGGTTATTTAGAAACCATTTAGAAACCTTTATTGTAATTGTTATCTGGTCCTGTGTATATTACACGCTATGTAACACTACTAAAGTTGAAGCAGTACAACAATTTGTAGCTCACGTCCATCTTCACATCCGACCGGAGATGGTTTCTTTCAGAGAGGCCCACTACTATTTTAGGGCCAGTCTGTTTTTGGTGTAGATGGAGGCTGAATGGAGACGAATGTTTATGTGGAATTATTTGGAGGGAAAAGTAGTACTCCTAAGAACGACTGTTATAGAGGGTCGAGTCTCCGTGGACCTGCCCAAGTCTGCCAAAATAAACGTCCACAAAACGCAGGAAGAGAGAGTCCCCCCCACCCCAGATCCACAGGAAATCAAACCGCCCGTCAACCCCGTCGCCCCTGACAACCCTTGCCCAGTCTCCCAGGTTACTGCGTATTGTTTACTCGTTCCGAAGAGGTCGGGGGTCATCCAGACCACATCTATTTCCTCCCGTGCTTCATTCTCTCTCTCGCTCTGTCTTTCTCTCTCTCTTTCTGTGTCTCTCTCTCTCTCTCTCTCTCCCCATGAGTGAGGGAGGAACAAAGAGGGATAGAAAGGGAGGGGGGATGAAATTAGAAAAAAAAAATACTGAAAGAGAGAGAAAGCGATCAGACGGGGGAGATAAGGAGCGAGGGAGGGAAGAGGAAGATGGAGGGATGGTGGAGAGAGGGGGGTACGTTTAGGGGGTGATGTGTGTATTCGACTTCAGGCTGCCTCCTCTTATGCTAATACAGCCAATTTCCCCTTTTATTTCATTTCTGGAGCTGAAATCTGCGATCTCTGATAAGGTTGCCACGGCGACCGCCTCTCGGGCGAGCGGATGCGGGCAGGCGTGTGATGGAGATGTGTGTGTGTGTGTGTGTGTGTGTGTGTGTGTGTGTGCGCGCAGGAGCAGTAGGGATGAATAATTTAAAACGGCAGCAGCCCAGAGAGATAAGAGGCCTGGAGCCGGGGACACACACACACACACACACACACACACACACACACACACACACACACACACACATGAGCACACACACACTCACATAGCTCTCCCCAAGCTTCATCTGACAAAGACAGGTGACCCCACAAGGTCGAGGTGGATGGAGGGCTGGTGGTGGACGGATGGGAGGATGAAGAGATGGAGTGAGAGAGGGAGAGATGGAGAGAGAAAGAGAGAGGGAGAGATGGAGAGAGAGAAAGAGAGATGAAGAAGGTAAGCATCTCTAGAGAGTGGAGGATTCTCTTTTTCTTGTTAAAATAAGAGAAAGAGCAAGAGAAAGAGTCAGAGAAAGAAGGAACGGGAGAAACAGAAAAGGTTTGAGGGATCAAGTATCGATTTAAGAGAGTTTAGGGAGAGAGGGGTCTATTGTGTCCTTGCCAAGACTACAGACACATTCAAGCCTTCAAACCGCCACATTAGTTTGGCCAAAATCTAATTCACACAGTTTTCACCCTTAACTCTAAATACAGGCCTTCAGTCAAGACATGTTTGCTTCTTTTATTTTGCTCTGGGACTATTAGGTAATTTTACCTAACAAGTAATGGAACTGTATTGTACAAACTCTCCTCAAACCGCATTGAGTTGTTCAGTAATCTCTATTAGACTTGCTTATGTGGTTTCTGACACTATATTACATACTGTAATCTACAAAATGATATAATTGCTGTAAATAGTATCAACATCATCATCGTTAAATTCTGTTCTGTATTTTTAATACTTTTCTACTCTATCCTTTGTCTTTGTCCATGTTTATAGACAACGGTGTGTCATTTAGTGTTAGAAACCACATAAGAAAGTCTCTTGCATCTCAGGCTACATGCTGTCAGAACCAAACCTTGTACAGCATATCAACAAAAGTAACAAGAGAAGGAAAGAGCATTCTTAAAAATGAATGTAAATCATTTTGGACTATTTCTGTTGGTTCATCATGCTAACAAACCAGTGTCAATGGCAGCTAACATTTTTAAGTTATGTAAGGAAAGGTCCCACTTTAAATTTGCTGTCTAATAACTGTGTAATAATACATTAACAACAATGTGACTACATGTGATTACAGTACAACTGGATTACAGTTGTCCATCTTATGTAAATAGAAGTTTGTCAACTTCAAAATGTATTTTCATATTAATACTTTTATATTAAAGGTTTACAGTTCTAATCTGCCCGTAAACATCACATCATTGTTGTTACATGCATTATTAATGTGTTACTATATATTAACAAGTATAAACTAACACACTAATAATGCATGTAACTTATTAGGGGGCCTTCATATTAAGTGGGATTAAAAAAAATTGTAATAAAAATACAAAAACAGATTTTTTTTTTGTTCCAGCAACAATTTTAAGCAAACTTCAGGCACTAAACATTTCTTGGCTTATAGATTTCATTAGGGGAAAGGGGGAGAAATGTGTAGATTTGATTTGTTGCTGAACTGTCAGTGTGAAGGCCTTCATCTTGGTGTGTACCACACACACTCAGGTGAACCTGAAGTCAGAATTAAGGTTCACTGACGTTCCCATGCACATCGTACCAGCCACACACACCCTCAAAGTCGAGCTGGCGCTACGCAGGGTTCAGCGTTACAGCTGAACGCCCGTCACACGCAAACACACCTACACACGCTAACCGAAGCGTCTCTTTTGGCCGCGCGCAAGTGTGTGTGAGACATGCTGGTCCGTTCACTTCAGACTCCGGCCAGTCTGCCGCACCGCACTGTTGGCATTCTTGAGCATTGCCGCGACATCATACACTCACATACACATACACGTATTCACCGCCTCGCCAGGTCATGCGCAGGTGAGGGGTTCACCTAGAGGTGTGTGTGTGAGGCCGCCACCCATACCTGCCTGGCCGGCCAATCATAAACAAGCCACACACACAGGGTGAATGGCAGCTGCCTGTATATCTGTGATGATCCCAGCTCAAGCGTGACTAGATTATCTTTGCTGGCGCCAGACAGACCATACACACTACCTGCAGCTTCAGCACCGTGTCTAGGTGTGTGTGCTTGTGTGTATGTGTGTGTGTCCTGGTTTACCACTTTCACATAGTCACTCATTGAATGATCCACTTCACTTCTAGTTTCTAGTTGCAGAATCTGACTATAACAGCCGTTTGCCTGCCATGGTGGCCACATGCCTGAGCCAGAGTTGGGGGGACAAAGTTCAAAAGGTCACTTCCGTGGGCGTTTGATGTGGGATTTTGTGTTGCGACATTTATGCGCTTGCGGCCGCTTCAATCAGCCTAGCAAATCTCAAAAGGAGATTCCAGAAGAAAAGATGGTCATCACAAAAGGAGGGTAGATGTTGTGTCTGCTCACGGCATCCTTTACATTCCTGCATCATTCTGGCCACCACATACGCACACACACACACACTTTTGTTTCTTTTTCTTTTTATGATAGATTGGCATCTGAAATGTAACATTTTAGCGGAAAGTGTTCTTTGATTAATGTTCTGTCTTTTTTATATAGTGTTCAACATCAGGCCAACAAGAGAGTCTAAACATCCCTGAAAATACTAACTACATTCACAAACACATGCACACAGCCATATCTTTGTATGTATATGTAGGTAAAATTGATATAATCACCACACACATACATACATGCACACACACACACACACACACACACACACATATATACATGTCTGTCTGTGTGTGTGTGTGTGTGTGTGTGTGTGTGTGATTATATCAGTTTTACTAACATATATATATATATATACACAAAGATGTAAGCAAAATTGATATAATCACACACACATACATGTATACAAGTGATTATATCAATTTTTCTTACATATACATCAAAGATAAGCATGCGTGAAATCTGTTTTTCTCTGGTATTAGTCCAAGCTCACAGCATTTTTTTGTCTTAAGATATAAAAACAAACACATATACACCCATACTTATACACTCATGCATTTATTCCATACAAGTTACTTTACAAGTTGCCAGCCCTTGCCCTGAAAGCTCACATGAAGGCCACAAGTTACCTCCTCGTAGTACCTTTAAAATCCATGTGGTGGCAATAGACACATTCGAAAGAGAAGTCGCAGTGAGAAACACGGCACGGCAGCTTCAACGGTGCCACATGGTGATAAAAAGGCAAAACATTGTATACACACACATACAAACACCCCCACAAATAGATACTGCTGATAACCGAGATGATACAAAAATAGTCCCATTGAAAATAATAAGAACAAGATAAATCTCTGAAGCGATATTACGTCTGATAGGGGCGTCACACTCGGCTCCTCCGGCTCCCTGTGTAATCACACAAGTAACAAGCCCGAGTCAAGCACAGGAGTGATGGGATATCCTCTTTCTCTCTCCACTAAATCTCAGCTCTACTCCATATATCTCATTGTGCATCTCTCTTTTTCAACACAGTGCAAAAAAAAAATCTTCCCAAAAATCTACTCAGCTCAGCACTTGCTTTCCCATCTTTCCATATGCCACATTACTGCTGGGCTCAGAGCCTTCCCTGAACACAGACTTGTCTTCCAGAGGGACGTACATTCTGGACAAGTGTTATAACGCAAATGGTTTCATTTCAACCATCACATGTCAGCTTTTACTTCCTCGGTTCATTCATAGTATTTTTATTCACAATATTACATGCTTGTGTAATTCCACTAAATAATGCTTCCTTTAGGAGCCTGTTTGATACACAGAGGTTCACTGCTGGGTCTTTATAGTAGATCTATATTATAAATACTTTGAATCCCTGGCTGGGGCAGAGAGTTGAAGTCGGGACAGTGTATGTGACTGTCTTATTTCCTTCCAGAAACCCAAACCAGTCTTATATAGAACACGTAATATTTCTGCAAAAAACGATTTCTGAAATGTTTTCTGCATTATTAAATCAGCTGCATATTCAGTAATGCAGTGGGACAATATGCCTCATATATATTATAACAGTACCAGCAGCTTCTGCTCATACATCGCCAGGATAGTGTAGGATGGTGTGATGCTTTGCTCCGCAGCAACCCCTGTTCTCCTTCTTTAAAGTGTGACTTTCTCATAACATGTAAAAAAAAAAAAAGACACTTCCAGGCATAGAAAGCTCATCTTCAGTACCATAATAAACCTACATACACCTAATGTACAATCTACATACACCTACTGTTTCTGAAAAAGAAAAAAACAAACAAAAAAAAAACATTGTTGTTGCATATCCCAGGTCATGGGGCCCAAGCAGAAGAAGCACTACAGCATCAGTGCTGTTCTATTCTGTATTCTTGAATGAACTCACAGTGTTGAAAAAGCCTCTGTATTCCAAAATAAACTGTGGAGTCTGAAGTATTAAGAATGATAGGTAGAGTAGATGGTGATGTGATAGACACATATCATGTGTTGTATGTTGTATCACATGTATGTTATATTCCATAGTATAAAAAGTGTATTTCAAATATACTAGTTTTATACTGGTTTATAGCAACTAAAATAACATTTTGAAATTTTACACACACACACACACACACACACACACACACAGCTAGCTGAATGTACACAGTCATCTGTCAAAGTTTGAACACCTCGCTCCTAGTACCTGTTTTATTGATTTTCTATGAGAAAATTAGTGCACATGGATAGCAGGAAACACTGATATCTGTGTACTTACTGTATTTAACAAACTGGAGAAACATAAAACATTAAATATAAAATGTGCCATAAATTCTGCACAGGGTTTCTGCACCTTATTTTTTTCCCAAAATCTTAAATTCAGCAAATAAACACGAATCATATTAGAAAGTATAGAAGTGTGTCCCGTGTCCAGCATGTGCACTTAAAAAATGTCATTGTCTAAGACTATATATACAGAATTATTAGAAAAAATGAACTTTTCAAGTTTTTATTTTTTTTTTTTAGGTGGCTTTGTGGTGGCAGAATTTACCAGCTGTCTCTCAATACACGAAGTGCATCATCTCGGATGAAGGCAAAAAATAGCAAGATCTCACGTCTTTGAATCGATTTAGACACAGAAGCAAATCACCATATTGTGCATGTAAATATTAGCTGCTTCCCATAATCAGCAGTATTTAATGAAATTATTTACAAAATCTGAATAATTAATAAAACTGTTGAAATGTGATATTAACATTTTCATTTTTTTTCTCCCTCCATAAAAGCGATTTGGCTTGGATTTACATCAAACCTCATTTCAATGCGTTGATGCATTATTGTATTTGTCTGTATAATTATTACATTCCGCCATCGTTTTTTTTTTTTATCGGAAGCATATAGTGTGGAAAAAGCAATTGTGGAGATGCAATTAAATCAGATGTTAATTAAATCTGATCTTGTTTTTGTACATTAATTAAGTGGCAGTTTTAATCTAGTGTATCCACACACGGCGACGCGGGATGAGCGGAGGGAAAGGACTCAGCTCATTTCATGCTCCTAAACGCTGCTTTTATTTTGTTCTGAGCTGCGTCTCAGCAATGCAGAGCCTGTCGCAACTCAAGCACACCCCGTTTCAGCTCGCTTCGACGAGAGGTCATATATCATCAGTTTTAATGAAGCCTTAGACCGTTCTTCAACTGGGAAAAAAGAGGGGGGATGAATGCGGAAGGCTGGGGAGGAATTTGGAACAATGAAGTTCAACCATTTTTGGACATTTCTTTGGAGAACAAACAATTTTGAAGCACAACAAATGTTATTTCTTCTGGTTCTGTGTGTGTGTGTGAGTGTCTGTGTGTGTCTGTGTGTGTGTGTTCGCTGCGCACTTGTAAAGGGGATTCATTCATTATGCTTATTTCAGCTTTAAAGGTTATCTGATCAGATGTGGGAGTAGTTCCTGGTAGAAAGAAAGACACAAGAGATAAAGTGCGAAAATTTTCCCCTGCGGTCAGCAGCGGCACACACAGAATCTGCACACACACAGCCACATACAGACACGCACATTCACATACACAGGTCAGGCTTACGACGAAGACCGTGTCGGAACTCTTAGCAAGCAGAGAAAGCTATGGAAAAAAAAAACGCAACTCTTGCAACATCACATTAGGCTAATTAACAAACTCATTTAAAACTGGAGAAATATTGATCAGCGTCCTGCTGCCGGCACAGGCTGGAAGAGGGGAAGGAGGGGAGAAATAAATAAAGAATGAGGAAAATATGGCAGGTGTGGATGCAAATTGTTTGTTGGCAATAGAGAATTTTAAATTACAGTTCAATCAGGGGAGGGGTGGGGCGGGGTGGGGTGTGTGGGGGGTGGGTGGGTTGGTGGTGGATTCGGAGCGGGGCGAAGGGGTGGAGGGGCGCCCCTCTCTGATCCTCTCTCTACACGCTTAGTTAATATTTCACTGGATGAGAATACGCCGGCGAGGGTGCATTTCACTCCCTGAATGAGAAGCAATCTTGCTCAGCCGACTCCAACAATAATTAGAATGGAGATTAAATAAAAATAATTAGAAAAAGTTCATCTAGTTTTGATGTATTAATTATTCAGTCCCGCTTTATTCCAAGTCTAATTATCTGCTTCACTGAAAATGCCGAGATTTGTGTGACTCATAAAAATTACATTCATGTAATTATGTCAGCAATTTGGGGGGAACTCAACTAAGCGACAGCGTCAGCTTTCTTTCTTGCGTTCTTTCTCCCTTTCTTCAACACCCCCCCCCCCCCAGTAGTTTCCTTCCCCCCACCTCGTCCCTTCCACCGGTTTAAAGTAAGTTACTTCCAACTACTTATAACTTATAAGTTAATACAGTCCCCTTTCAAGACTGTCATAGAAATAAAGGAAGGCAAGGCGAGATTATTTACTCTCGAAACGGCGAGGCGGCTCCCTCTCCGGCTGATTTCCGTCTTTTTCCCCCCCTCGTTCGCCGTCTCACACCGCTTGTACCTCCGCGAGTACAATGAAAACAAGACGACTTCCATCCATTCTTGGTCAGTAGATAATCATTTGCATATAAATGGAAAAATATTTATTGTGACCGGAGAGAGAGAGAGAGAGAGAGAGAGAGAGAGCTGGAGAGAGAGGGAGAGTGAGTAAGAGAGGCTCAATGAAGTAGCTTTCTCATTTTTCAAACCTCAGGAGGCAGGCTGTGATATGTGTGTATTAAAGACCGCTGGGGTGGGGGGGGTGGGGAGGGGGTGGAGAAAGGAAAGGGAACGAGGGAACGAGGGAAAGAGGCAGGCTGGGAGGCAGACGAGTGCGGGGAGGCTTTATCACACTGTCGGACGCAGAGGAAAGCGGGGACTTGATGAAGGAGCAGAGATGGACTGATTGCTCTCCTCCGTGTGTCTCTGAGGACGAGGCCAGGCCTACACTGGCACAAAGCATACACAACAACACACACTCGAAAAAACACACACCTTGAAAAGCTAACATACGCCGCACACTCATGTGGACATCCATACGGAAAATAAATTACCTTAAAGGTGTTACATCCACCGATCAGCCATAACATTTAAACCATATCCCAGGTATTGTGGATCTTCCTCATCTTGCCAAAATAGCTCTTACTTGTCAATGCATGCATTCCTCAAGACCTCTGAAGATGTGCTGTGGCATCTGGCTCCAAAACTTAATCAGATCCATTAAGTCCTGTAAGCTGCGAGGTGGATATGGACCAGTTTGTCTAGGGCATCCCACAGATGTTCCATCAGATTGGGATCTGGGGTGTGTCAAGGCCATCTTCGAGTCAACACCTTGAACTCACTGTCGTGTTCCTCAAACCATTCCTGAGCAGTTTTTGCAGAGTGACAGGGAGTATTATCCTGCTGAAAGAGACCAGTGGCATTAGGGAATACCACTGCAATGATGAGATGTACCTGGTCTGCCACAATATATGGGTATGTGGGACGTGTCAGAGTAACATCCACATGAATGTCGGGACCCAGGGTTTCCCAGCAGAACATTGCCCAGAGTGTCAAGCTGCCTCTGCCAGCAGTATAAGTGATGTTCATGCACCTGGCCCTTAACATGAAAGAAAACTTGATTCATCAGACCATGGTCAAGTTCTGATTCCCATTGTAGATGCTTTGGGCAGCGGTCCAGGTCCACAACATAGCTGCTTGTCAGATTACATTTGGTTAAGTTTCTAAATGAAATACATCCTCTACAGGGAACACACTTAATCATGACAGAGGACAGAGGTCAACATTGGCATTCTGACTGGTCTGTGGCTGCAGCCTCATTTGTTGCAAACTGTCTGTTCTGACACCTCTCTATCATAGCCAGAATTAATGTTTTCAACAATGTCTGCCTTGCAATGAACTGTCCAAATGTTGCTCTGACTTACACCCTATGACCACTAGAATAGACTCCAGCATCCCCTGCACAACTCTGGAAATGGATGGATGGATGAATGGATGAATATAATTTTTAAACAAATGTTGATAAAAGTATGATACAGTTTATCAAAAAAAAGATTTTTTTGTTGTTATTGTTCAGTTATTTGGGTGGAGTGGCAGTTCATCATTCTACAGACACTTAAGGGAACATGTCCTGCCGTCAACTCTACGCCTACACTTTCACCTAAAGATTAGTGTCATGGATCTCCTGTATGACACACCATAATAGCACTGATTCAGCGAAGGTACAGTCTCTTATGATCCACAATATACCCAAACACTGTTGAGTGCATCTGCTCGTTAACTTATATTTTGTTAAGTTTCTAAAGGAAACAACTACACATCCAAATTTGTCATTTTGTACATCATTTGAAAGAACCTGCTGCCCGTTACGTTGTGTGGATAAGCCAATAGACATGATGAATGCGCCAGCTATAGTCCAAATGACCAAATTAAAGCTCAATTCATGAGAAAAATGTGTTTTTTTCCTCTCTATTATAAAGATAACATTTTATGATTGCTGTCTTAACAAAACCCTGTGGTTTTGAATTCAATACCAACATGCACTGAGGAACATCTGATACACCACTGAAAACACATCAGACACTAATCAGGCTTGTGCACAAAATCCTCTGTAGAAAAGCAAATTTTAACTGCACTTGTTCTTTCTATGTTCTATCTCCATCTGTTCTTTCTATATTTTTTTGTCTTGCATTTGCACTTTGAATACCGCACTGTTTGCTGACTATGGCAAGCAGCACTTTTTCTCAAAGCATTAGGTCCACCCTCAGTTTCAGAGGTTTGTCTGGTTCCTTCCTATGCTGATTGTAACACCACTGTGACACAACAAACATTCATAACACACATATAAAAGTGCACAGAAAGAGGACATCCACTGTAATGGATGTGAGGAACCTCTGGTGGTTCCTTAAGAATAAAATCTATATTACGTTCACCTCAACGCAAAACCTCAACCAAACAGAATTACTGCATAATGACTTTGCTTTTAGAGGCCTAAAACCTATCCAAAGGTTCATTGCAGATGTTTCTTGGCAGAAACCAAAAGTATACACTAGAAGGATCATGTTAAGGCCTAAAGCATTCTTCTCAAATGACTCAAGCAGTAGTTTGTGCCATCACATTTGCACAGTGAGTCTGAATGAGAAGGAAAATGAAGGAAAAAAAAGGGCTGGACTGGAAATCAGGCAGAAAAGTGCAAAGATGTATGAGAGACACGATGGCAGCAGTGTTTATTAACACTGAATCGTGCGACAGGAGTCAAAGGTAGATTGACAGGATAAAATCAGCAGATTACACAAAGCATAGGTTTTCATCTCCTCACACTCTTAGACTAGTGCTCCCTCAGTATAGATCTTCAGTCTTTAAATCGTGTGTGATTATTGTGTTTTCCCCAGGGAAATTCCCCCATGCAACAAGTAGATGTAGCGTTCTCTTCTATCATAAGGGCACATAGACACACACATGGACTCACATATTTATTACTTGGTAAAATGTGGGGTCATACATGTGTCCCATATATATTACGTGTGTTTATGTATATATGTAACAACATTATTATATATGTAATGATGTCATATGTACATTATACATGTAAAATGTGGTCAAGTTGTATTATTTTTTAAAA
>JBBPCZ010000136.1:28378485-28414094 GCA_037974445.1 Brycinus macrolepidotus | reverse complement strand
TAATGCTATATATATATATATATATATACACTCATTACTATCTATCTATGTATACTACATATACAACATATTAGTAGAAGGTGTTCATTTTAAAGACTACTGCTTCAAAATCAGGCATGTATGCACAGTTCTTTACTATTTACATGTCATTACCATAATCCACTCACATGAATTACAGATGACTCATGGCCAAGCCAAGTAATTAATGAGAATTCCAACTATTTTCCAACATTTTGGAACAATTCAGTTGCTGAAATTTAAACACTAGTGGTTTGATATGAAATAGGTCAGTATAGAGAAACTAAACACTCATTTCTATACAGTGATGGTGGTGACACCTTGTCAGAATGTCTACAATATTGCCATTATATTTACTATTCAAAGCAACCAGCGATCATACACTTGCATTTTTAGTTTGTAATGTAATATTGGTAATGATTCAGTATTACACAAATAGAAAAGTTCAGTGTATTTTTTCTTTATTTCTTTTAACTTGTGATGAATAATGTTATCATTTTTAGAAACAAAATCATTTTAAAAAAATTGTTCAGTTAACCGAGTACTACTGCCAGTGGAATGCCCACATTTTCAAAGTAGTGAGGGTGACGACAGGACGTAGCAGTGAGAAGGAAATGGACTTTCTGGGTTTGGCTGGTTCTGTTCCTTCTCGCGCCTGTACATCCAACTTAACCATTTACCCCACCAAGATCTGTTTCTGCATTCGGACCAGGACACAACCTGGTTCTTGCAATTCTAATAATAATATTATTTTACGGAACAATTTCTGTTATATTGTAGCCATTTAGTAAAGCAGCAGGTTATAGAAAGGTGCTCTATAATACAGAAGACAAGTTCAAAGGGAAATAGAAATGGAATGTCCTTTTGTTTACATTGGATATCTTGTAGAGTGTAAATTTTGTTCATACCAACAAACATTTGCAGGAGTGAGGAACTTTAATTAAACATTGTTATTTTACATTTTTATTTTTATTACTTTTTTAATTCATGATTTACCCACAATCATTAATTGAGTTTTTTCGTGAGTGAGGCCCATTGTCTTTTATACAGGGGTTGTGTATGTAATACATTTATCTCTTCAACCTTCACAGTGCTCCACGTCCTATGGCTTATTGTACTGAAATGAAATAGAAAACAGTCTTTTTGTAGTTATGGTGTTGTTATCAATATAATCATATATGTTCAAAGATGATAAAGTATTTACACAATAAGGATCGCAGAAGCGAAAAGGCAACGAGAGCAAAACAACAGGCGAGGTCAAATTTTCACAAAAAAACAGATCAAGCATGAGGAGAGCAGTTTCAGTTATACCACAGCATCTAACACCTTTATCTACATCCAGAGGGCTGAGAAAATCAAAAGACACTTTTTATTGAAGTGATCGTCAGGAGGAATAAGATCTCGATGACAGAACTATTCCAAATTCCGAAGCAACCAGATCAGGGCTGTTTGTGTGTTTGCGTGTGTGTGTATGTAAATGAGTGTTTAGCAGAGGAAATAGTAGAAAAAAAAGTGGAGTAGGTCAGACAGGGACTTTATGATGTCCTTCTAAACCACAGTCTGACCGAAACACTACGACTGACATTTTCACAAAAAACTGCTGATCTATCACTGTGCACTCTTGTAGTGTGCCAGTGTGCGTGTACATTGGTGTGTGTGTGTGTGTGTGTGTGTGTGTGTGTGTGTGTGTGTGTGTGTATGCATCTATTAATCTGTTTGTGTCTACCAAATGTCCTCATAATGATAGAAATACTGGACAAGTGAGTCTGAGTGCGTGTGGAGGTGTGCGTTTGTATGCGTGTTTAAAATGGTTTTCCAGCTGGACTTTGAGCGTTTATTATTAACTTTTCACTTTTTAGTCTTTGTCTTTTTAGTTTTTAGTCTTGATTTACTTTAACCTCACTTATATATTGAAAATTAATAATTACTTTTTTATGTTTACTTTCTTTACTCCAGATGGGCCTAAAAACTTTCTCTGCTGTTCATCTGAAGATGAAAGAAAGTCAGTGGCGCTGGTTAATTGTTTGCACTGATATCTTTCAGCTCCTTTTGACCTCATACAGACGTAGAGCTGATACACACACACACACACACACACACACACACACCAGTGCCAGCCGATTGAGACCCATGGCCTTGCAAATATTTCTATACAGTAAAAACTAGGTCAACACCGACTTCCTGCACACACACACACACTCAAGAAGCTACACCTGACAGTGTACTTCAGATAGAACCAACTTCCGACAGTGCCATATCCACTGAGGGTGTGTGTGTGTGTGTGTGTGTGTGTGTTTAGTGTGTGCACGTGCGTGACATACTTTTGTACGTAATGAAACAATAGCGCTATTGCTGACCTAATCTGTCTTCTAATCACACAAATGTTTTCAGCTTTGAAGATTGGAGGTCTATAGATGCTCAACCTGTTTACAAACTAGGCTCTCTAGTAATACTCACCTGATCATAAACAGTATCAAGATTACAGCTTAGACCACTGAGAGTTTTAGGTTTAGCTTTCAGGTTCAGGTAAAGGTTTAGGTCAGTGTTGGGGGAAAAGTTGACTTTACTGGAATCATATCATGTAAAATGAAAATGTCCTCATTATTTTTGTTGTTATTGTTTCCAATCATAGCATTCATTTGCCAGTTCATGCAGTTCATATATGAAAACTAAACCAATAAAAAAACACCCTCCTTATTGCAATGCCGCAAGAAAACCACACATTTACACTTATCTGTCCATTCAGGATGAAATACAAAGCTAATAACATGACAACAAAATGTGAAAGTAGGTTTGTTACAGGTTTAAATCATATTCATTCCTTTTTTCTTTTCCATATCCAATCCAGCATTTCTGCAGATATGAGCCAGAAAGGGATACTTGGTATCGGACAGATGCTGTGGCTAATTGAAAAATGAAGTAGGACTGTATGTAATACAAAGTAACACACAATATGTGAAACTCAGAAGGGACAAATCAAAAACAGAAAATGTAGGGTATGAGTCCTTTAAAGAGTTAATTGGTCCAAAGTCGAACTCATAGAATTTCTGTTTGATTGACACATATCTCACCACTTTTGTCTGATGCTCATGCTTTTAACTCAATAGTGTTTTTTTCCATTCTGCAGAGTGTTTCTTGTTCTAGTTTCAAGATTGTTCTGATTTTGCGTCTCATCTTTACCCAGCTGAAGAACACGGTAAGTCAAACACTGAACACACCCCTGATACACACATACGGTTGTTCTGTATCATGTACTTTGCGGTGAAATGATGAGTTGCGGTGAGATGCACTAATGACTGTGTGCCGAAGTATGTACTAAACAAAGACGACTTTTGATATCGTGATGTAAAGAACATTCTGATAACATCCTAACATGCAACTGAGATCTGGCTCCTCTGTGCACTCCAGACATCAACAGCAACGGAGTTCATTTAATGAAGGATTGATTTAATAAAGTAGGTGTTGGATGGTAACTGTAAATACTGAGCTTCCTTGAGGAGAGGTCTGGAAATGGTTAATCTAATTCACTAACAAATCAAATCACAGTTTGGAAATTTGTTTATTTGTATTCATTTATTACTATTTCATTTATTCATATTCATTTAACGCCACTATTACTTTCAGTTAAAAAATAGACAGTATTAGGTGGTGGCCTAAGATTTTCATAAAGTACTGCGTTTTCACAAATGAGCAGTTCACATGGACACACTGAGAGATGTATTAATAGATAGAGACCTTGAGAACTTTTAGAACTTCTCAGAAAAAAAAAAAGAAAAAAATTAACTGTAACCGCACACATAATTTTCTTTTTCTGTCTCTTTCACACACTCACACACACACACACACACACACACATACGCGCGCGCGCACTGCAGCCTCATCCTGTACACCTCAGCCAGTCAGAGTGAGAGAAATTCGAAGAATTTTCAATATTCACTCTTCTGCTGATTGTGACCTGCCAGGCTTCCCTATATGAATAATCAAGCCCTCTCGATGCTCACACGCAAAAAAAAAAAAAGAAAATCAAAGGCTCTCTCTAAGAATTGAACGCTCCTCAGTACGGAGAAAGGCCGCTCAGGGGAGAGAGAAGTGGCCTCAGAGTTTCCAGCAGGGGCTGTCAGTGCCATTAACAAACTGATTCATTTCACTCTTGCAATCAGAGCAAGGGTCGAAGTAGGCCTCCAACCACCAGTTCCAAATTCTAATAGATTTACCGACATAGAGGGCCGCACTCACGCCCAAAAATGTGTAAAAAAAAAAAAAAAGGTGGTGCACGGCAGAAAGTAGACAAAAGTGAGCGTGCAGCCTCAGGAAGTTCTTCAGTGAGTCATAGCAGTCAGCAGGAAATGACAATAAAATCTCTTTTAAAAAGAAAAGTGCAGAGCCATAGCTTTTGGTAAAAAAAAAAGAAAAATAATGATTTTTCTTTATATATAAATTATTATTTATATATATGTTCTTAGGAAAAAAATGAAAAAAAAAATTGGGTAAATGTGTCTAATATAATGTAAACTAACACTTTAAAACTACCCGTTTATTAAATTACCTTACTAATGGTTATCAATCAATAAAAAACTGTTATAATGTATAGAAGACAAAGTAAGATCTGTGTAACAGTCTAGGTAAATCTGGGCTCACTATTTGGTGCGCAGTGGGTCACTGTTGCCCTTTTTATCTATGTGTAAAAATTGTTTATTAATGAATTTTAAATGTGTATTAAACATAATAAACAAATCTCAGTGACTTTACCTTTATGTAGTTTAAAGGTAACTGAGAAGATTGCTTTTATGACCAGCCATCATAAACGTTTCATAGAGTGTAAAATTCTGCTGAGCTTTTCAAATAGAGAATGAATAAATAAATAAATAAATAAATGATTTTTTTTTTCTTACAGCAGCATTATAAATATGCGCCAAATTCAACATTTCTAATTAAGATCATTTGGCACTATATACCTATGTGGTAAATTAGATTAGAATGATATTATGATTAAGTAGTCATTGTGATATTTGTTTATTTATTATTATAAGACAATTAAGTGTATAAAAGTAGATTATTATTATTTTTGTTTCAAATGTAAAAATTTTGTTATAAAAAAACAAAACAAGAATGACAGGTGTTGAGGAGTTGGTGTGAGAAATACCATGTTTCTGTTTTTCCAACTGCTCTGATAATAGCACACACACACACACACACACACACACAGTCAGTTGCACCACTGTTCCCACCACAGGAGAATAGGGGGGCTGTACTGTAAAGCCCACAAACACAGCACCATTTCAAGGCCTGGTCCACACACACACACACACACACCCACACTCACCAACACACACGGGCCTGTCTGGTCCTGACTCGAAGCTGTGGTCATCCTTAAACTTCCTGCTAGGCCGCTGTTACGCTCTTTCTGCAGCAACTCTCACCTGCTGTGCACCTGCCAGACATAACGTGCAGTAACTGGCACTGCCATTACACACACACACAAACACACACACACACACACATGCGCGCACATACACAGATGAAATTCATGGGGTCTTTACATAACCGTTACCTGAACCCCTCACATATACACCCGCGCAGACAAAACAGCGGCTTCAACGGGGTCTTTACATAACCGTTTTACAGACACACACACACACACACTCACACACACACACACACACACACACTCACACACACACTCGCACACTCACACACTCTTCCACTCACACAGGGGAAATTTGCAGTGAGGTTGAGACAGAATGGGAAAGTAAACGGCTTTAACCCTACTGTGCCTTTGAACAACCCACTTTGGAAAAAAAGACAGGGAATTCATATATACAGAACAGAAGTTACATTCTTTTTCCTCTTAAAACTTCAAACCCATGACAAAAAACACACACATGAACATAATATATAATAATAATAATAATAATAATAATAATAATAATATGTACAAAACAAATTACAAAAAGTTTCATTATAAAGTAAAAAAAAAAAAGTATCCGGAAAATGTTCAGAAACACTCAAACACACTCTCTTTCTCTTTCACGCACACATACACACACACACACACACACACACACACACACACTTCTCACGACTGGACTGCGGGCTTGAGCTGGAGCCGCTGGAGAATTAAAACTCATAATTAGCTCGCAATTACGCTGCAGATAACAATCGTTCTCATACTGGTTTAAAAAGTTAAAATGAGTGAGCGAGCCAGAGGAAAAAACGAGAGAAAGAGGCGTGGGTGTGTATCTCAGAGGAACCTCAGGACGGAGGGATGAAACAAAAGAAAAGAAATACATGAGAGAGAATGATTCTGCCTTAATTAATTAAACCCACCGCCTACTGTAATTACTGAAGATCAGAGAATCTTTCACTTTTTCTTTCTCCCTTGCTTCCTTTCTCACCCAGATACACACATAGACACACACACACACACACACACACACACACACACAGCCTAGCATGCAGTGGTGTGATAGACAGTTTTGCTGCGGCCCCCTCTCTACAACCATTTCTCATACTCTTACACACACACACACTCACACTGCTATGCAAACCCACCTGAATGAAATCTGTCTGTGGAAAGTGGTCTTGCGAAAAAGTGCCCACCGTGCAATCACACACAGAGCGTAATCAGATGGGTTGATAATATCAGTACAGGTTTTAATCAGTATTTATTACCTTACCTTTATTGAACACTAGGGGCAGACCGCCAGTGAAATACAGTTTAACCTCTAATCTTAGCGTAGTATTTAGAAATGACTGAATAATCCAGTATACACAATTAATTATTCTGAATCTACTGCAAGTGAATCAAAAACTGCTATGAATTTTTCAGTATCTACTTTAAATGACTTTGTAACTTCTTAAGTGCCTTCAGTGAATTATTTATCATTGATTAAAAACAAGTAGATTTTGAATCATTCTGTATCAACCATGAATTCATTTGTCTAATATGAATTATTCAGTAACTACTAAGCATTATTCAGCAAAGCCTATTAGTTACCCACTACTTATGATTTATTCAGCAACTACCAAACACTAACTATTAAATTATATGTAGTAATGAGACTAAGGAATTTGGGCCACATATGAGTCCTCTGAGTTTAAGGGGCAAACAAAAATTCAAATGTACATGATTGTAAATACTAATTAATAATATAATCACTGAACACCATATCATTTCTACATTGAAACAAAGTACTAAGTACTAAATCTCCTCTCTCAAGCATATAAGGTTTTGGATCCTTTCTGCATTTATGTGTGTGCGCGCGTGTGTGTGTGAGTGTGAGTAACAGCGCATGTGTTCTTGTATACAGTGTCTCTGTTTATGAAATAACCAGAGTGTGAAATCAATATGGGAAATTTAATTTATTTTTTAACAGACACACACACGCTAAAACCCAAAACACACAATATGCGTGTATACAGTGAGCAGTGTGTGTTTTGGATAAAACTCCCCATAAGGCCATCCACATCTGGGCCTGATATCCGCTCCTGAGCGACCTGCTTGTGTTTCACACACACACACGCACTGTCTGTCTGTCATTCTCCCTGTCCCTCACACACATACACACACACATACTTGCTTCTCTTGGGGTTTAGGGATTTCTTTGGTCCAGAGTGAGTCGGAAGCTCCATGTTTATTCTCTGCTCCAAGTTAAAAGGAAAGGAAGACAGGGATGATGTGCTCACACACACACATGCGCACACATGCGCACACACACACACACATGCGCGCACACACACACACACACACACACACACACATACATACACACACACACTCTATAGGCTTTCTAAGCCTGATCAGACTTGTATATTAAGGCCCAAAATCATTACTCTAAAATGTGTGTATACATTTGACTTTTCACCGCTTTGTATTTCAAATCAAATTAAAAGCATTTACTTTTTAATGTGTATCCAGAGTCTGGCTATTACTGAAAAGGCAGGTCAACATGCATCTAGTGGCCATTATCATCTAAAAGCACATTACTGAATCAATGTCACCCTCAAGACGATATCAGAGCGAATTTCAGCGAACCCCATACCATATTAATTCCCATCCATATTTCTGTGTGCATTTCCCATTAATAACCATACTAATCTAAATGGACCCATCTTGGAGGAGACATGTCGCCCCTTCTGTGATTTATCACCTCAAACAGCTCGAAACAAATGGATTTAAATATCTAAGAACAAAGCCATTACTTATTTCTTCGCATACACACACCTAGCACACACCTAAATATACCATTTGGATAAAAAAAAAAAGTGCAATAAAGCTAGACGAGTTATGATTATGATCGAGCTCATAATGCCTGCGTCAGAAAGATGAATGCGAGTGCGGGAGCACAAGCCCAGGTTTTAATAAATCCTACGTCAGCGCTCACAGTCGCTCGTCACCAACTCCATGACAACCGCATTTATTTTAGGACAGTTTGATAAATTCATTTGTTGTTGTTTTTTTCCCCGCCTTTTATCAGTGCAGAATACATTCACAGCTGAATTGATCTTGACTGTGAAATGAAATGTACATGGAGTAGAGATGACTCTCTTTCTTTCTTTCTGGCTTTCCCTGCGCCAGCCGTAGGCCCGACAAGTCATCTCAGTATCTCAGATGGAACAAAGCTCCCACTCTACACTACATTAGACCCCAGTGTTTTTCAATCAACCAATTCTGGACCCTTCAGTTCTGCTTTTTATTGTTTTTTTTCTGCTCTTACACACCTGATTCATTTCACTCATTATCTCATTATGTAATAGGGATCTTAGCCTTTCGTGAGGCATTTAAGGGTATTACCTTATTATAAAAATACTATTGGCCTATGTAGCAATTTTTATCTAAATAGTGTGAGAAAATAAGCCAAAACATTGTTAGATCAGACAGTGTTTTAGCACAGTTTCTCACATTCTTTAGAGAAATGTTCTAAAATGTGCTAAAACATTGTCTGACCTCAAATCAGATGCCTGGATAGGGTCTGGTGTGTATTACTGCAGTACTGGTGGGAGTATGGTGGCCCCTTCTGTTGGAACACTGGGCCACATCAGCTTTGCAATCCCACTGTGTACGCCATTGTAACGTCCAAACTAATAACCTTTGGGATGAGTTTGAGTGTTCGTCATCTTGAACTAATGGTCCAACATCAGTACCTGACCTCACTAATGCACTAATGCAGTAAAATTCGCACAGCAATGTTCCAACATCTTGTGGAAAGCCTTTCCAGAAAAGTAGCAAAGGAGGGGCAGGCTCCCTATTAATACCCTTGATTTCAGAAGCAATGCTAGCTGAGCAGGTGTCTATAAACTTTGATACATATGATGAATGCACTTGGGAGAGTTAGGTACTGTAGTTCAAAGTGAGCCCCACATAAGGTTCTTGAACATGACTCTCCATCGCTGTACTAATTAGAACAAGACACTATAATTAATACACTTTTTTAGGGCTGGTTGTTATAATAATGTGACAGATGCAGTGCAAGTGTAGGCCTGCTCACAGTTAGTGTGTACAATTAAGTAAAAGTTTTTAAGTGAGTATACATTTTCCATTGTGGTTAAAAGGAGTAATTGAGTAGTTCTGGGTAAACTTTTTTTTTTTTTTTTTGACGCCCACAGCCGTGAGTGAGTGTGTTTTTCAACACACACACACACACACACACACACACACACACACACACACACACACACGCACACAGCAGTGTTTTTGCACAGTGGAGAAGGAGGAAAGCCACTCAGATGATGATAAGGGAAAACGCTACAGCATGAGAGATATCTGATATCAAACCACAGGTCAAGCAGACTCACTCTCTCACACACACACACATACATACATGCAAGCCCACACATGCACACACAAGCGGACGGACTAAGGAGATGTGGATTGGTCAGCAGGTCCATCACTGTTGGGTATCAAGTAGAGCATCAAAGATAAACCAGTCAATTCACACACACACACACACACACACACACACAAATGCACTATACTCAGACACACACAGAGACACAGAGATAAAGATACACTCCTTGAATCATTCACCACTCGCACGCAAGGACACACTCTGACGCAAAAGACTCTGGAATTTGCGCATTAGAGTCACCTGTGAGGTGATTAGTGAAATCCCCACACATTCGTCTGAACTCATAAAAGAACAGATTGGTCAGAAATCTATGGACAATCTATGCAGCTGTCCAATCAACTAATCAAAGCTTCGGTCAGTAAAAAGTTCTTTGATGTCTCAAGTTATCTTCTTTGTTTTATGCTGGGACTACAAGGCTAATATGGCTAACAAGTCAGAGGAGTTCCTTCCAAAATGAATTATGGTACATATTACTGAATACCTCAAACAAAATGTAATCTTCAATCTTTTTCAAGTTGATTAAGACAAGAAATGCGCGGTTTGAATGGGACGATTTTAACATAGCACAATGACAGGAAAACTGCTTATGAAACACTGTGTATGTGCTCTGTCTATGTCTATATGAACATCATGAAACATTTTAGTGGAGTTAATTGAGTATTCGCATGGTATATTATCTGTGTACCTATGTATTATGGAAACAGCCCTGGTTCTAGACTGTTTAACTGGTGGTCAATGAAATGTCATGAGTAGGAATGTGTTAGTTATGTGTTAGAATATTAAAGGCCAAGCCTGCCTTCAACAGTGCAGTTTAACAAAATCCTTTTTGGATGTTTTGACATTTAACTGAGATTGCTCCAGAAATTTGGTTTGCATTAACTGAGTGGTAACGTCCTACCAAAAGTATCTAAAGTTACCTGACAGAATGCCCTGAACCATTAGTTAATATAAATGAGAGTTAAATATAGTTAATATAATAGTTAATATAATGTGAGGAAAAAAATGGTCAGTATCTTGAAAGTTGTAAAAAAAAGTAATTTTATTTCATTCGGACTACAGACTGGTTGGATAGGATAGGTGAATATAGAGTCTCAGGAGAAATAAGGTGTTACTACTGTGGCAATGATTCCTCTCCCAAACTGCGATCATGTAGTCTCATCACTCCAGTTCAGTTCTCATGCTCAGCAGTAGTGTTGTCTTGATAGGTGGACATACCATGCCTTGGTAAAGACTCCCATCTCAACAAGTATGTTTATCCAAACACACATGCTGGGATGGGAGTGTCTAAAATGACATCAGCACATCATTTCCCAATATACTCTAGAACTAATGGACATACAAACAGACTAAAAATCTTGATACAATGATATTGACGTGACACAAAATACTATAAATAGTAATGTACAATACAGTCAGTCTATTTAATATTCTGACATATAAAATAATGTTTGAAGGAAGAGTGTGTCTGTGTTGTCTGATGGTCTACTAATGGCGTGTCTGTGTTGTCCGATGGTCTACTAACGACGCTAGAGGTGAAAGGCGGGAAGACTGTGGTGCTTGATATGAACTTCAGTGTTCAGACAATGCTTTTGCATCAGATGAGCAGAATGTGCATTCTCCACAATGTATTCTCCCATGTTCACAATGCACATTCTTACATTTTTGCATTGTAATTTCTCAATATTTTCAAATTTTCAGCCCATTAATAAAAATGCAGTATCATGCAATTAAAAAATAAGTTATTTTAGTTATTTACAATGATTTATTTACATGCATTTATTTATATATATAATTTTCGTCTGAATCATCGCTACACCAGGGCTGCATGAATCTGCAGTCTCTTAGACTTGGGTAAATGGAGAGTCAGACACCCCCTACAGAAGAAAACCACATCAAATTCATAATCTGAGCTGCAGTAAGATTCCTACTTCAGCATTTTGGTTTTTTTGGTGAGGATGTTTTCCCCCTCCTAGTTTTGGTGGGTCTTTATCTCGAAAGCTGAGAAGATCTCTCCACAACTAGGCCCTCAGAGACGGAGGCGGGGGGGAGAAGAAGAGAGACCAAGAGAAAGAGGAGGAGGCAGAAGGAGAGAGAGAGAGACAGACAGACAGATGAAATGTGATAACGTGAAAATCTAGCTACCTGTTTACATCCTCTTGACTTATTAGGCCATGAACAAAGCCTGTCACACTGCTAGTATTATACATTTTCAGATATGGTCATTAATGTTTTAAAGAAATGCTGCATTGATAGTTGGTGATTCTATCTATCTCTCTCTCTCTCTCTCTCTCTAAACACATTAAGTTTGTAGTAACACATTAACAATAAATGCAACAACAATGTAAGTACTGGTGTGTTCACTGATGCAAATGGATTACAGTAATTTAGGTGATGCAGATACGCATGTATGTATGAACTGCTGTTTTTACTGCTTTTCCGATTGTAAGAGGGGATGTGTAAATACCTACATTATGAGAGTACTTACACTGCACATGCACAGGAAATAATACAATCCATCTGTAACAGTAAATATATCATCAGGAGCTGCATTGTAATTACATACACTGTTAATGTGCTTCTACACAGTTATTAGAAACACGAACACTGAACATTAAAAAAAAGAGAGACGATAAATGCAAATGTCCTTTGCTCTGTACGCTCTCTGAGCTTTCCTGAGCACAAATCTGAATCAGTATCACTAATTTCATATTTCACACACAGACTGCTAATTTTAAATAAAAGACAACACAAAAAACCAAATCAGAAATTATGATCATTTGATAGTGAATATTACATGTATGGAATTTAGACGTTAATCCAAAGTGTAACTGTACAAAATGTCATCCTTTTAGATCAACCAGAGCAGTTTTCCTTCTTAACTTATCACAGTGAATTCAGATGATGACCATGAATAGGTCAAACAAATAAAGTACAGCAGCTTTCACGGATTCTACAAAGCCGGTGGCTTTCGACAAATCAACAACAACAACAAAACACAATGGTGGAGAAGAGCGATAGAGAGGAGAACAGAAATGGCAAATGTCAGTTAAAGAGCCTATTTTACTCCGACACATTCAAATCAGCCCAGCGTTGGCAGAGCCATTAAAGCAAAGGGAGGAAAAGATGGAAAAAAAGCCCCTGTATTCCATCATTATTCTCAGCGCCATCTGAATTCTCTCTCATGGAGGCGTAACCTTATTTCAGACTGTTAACCTTTCTTTCCCTCTCTCTAACCCCCTTCTCCCTCTCTCTCTCTCTCTTTACCCCCCTTCTCCCTGTCTCTCTCTCTCTCTTTCTCTCCCTCGCTCGTTTTTTTGTCTCGTTTATTTACCCCAGCTCTGTCTGAACGCTTTATCTTTCAGTCCACCTTTCTCCACCGCTGCCCCGTGGTTGGCTATCGGTGTTAATTATCTCCACGTATTCCCACTCGTCCACCTATCACAAGCCTTCATCAAATTCAGTGCAATTATATATACACACACACACACACACACACACACACAAGGAAGAGCAGAAAGATGGGAAGATGGATGAGGAAGGGATGTTGAATTACGTGTGTGTGTGTGTATGTGTGTGTGTTTTTGAGTGTATGTGTGCAGGTGTGTGTGTGTGTCTTATAAATCACACACATACATCCACACTCACACACACACACACAGACACACACACACACAAACTTTATCATGGATTCACTGATGTATGCAAAAACGCACACACACACACACACACACACACACACAAATGTACATACAGCGCAAATGCAGAGCAAAAGATGCTTTGATGTGCCTGTGAGAAAAGATGCTCCCAAAGCACCTGAATTGAACATTTGATTTAAACTGTGGCTGAACACACAAAATGTCCATAACCCTGCCCACTAGCTGCACACTTGTGGGGTCTTTAGAAGATTTAGACTAGAAAATGAAAGTTCAGTCATGAAGAGATGGTGGTGTTTGTAACTTAACTCTCCTTTCATGTTTGGGGTAAATAAATAACTGACATCATTTTTGCTTCAGATTAAATGACTTTTCCTAATTTAATGGGGATAAACTAGGTAAACACGAAATTAACATGATATGTTTTCACATTGTCCTGTACACATTGTGTATGCATTGGTGTTCTTTGGGGTCAGTTTGAGCCAAGGCTGTTTTAACTGTATAAAACATAGAAATATCAACATTTTATACACGTGTTTTGGTAGTTTTGGGTGATATTGAGGGCACTACAATATATAGTTTTATAATCTTTAAGAAACTTCCCTCTACTTTAGACCCATAACCGAACATAATCATACCTGTAGGAGTGTGAGAACCACTGGTAGACACGGGGGAAGGAAAACATAGTTTCTACTAGAACATTTCCCACACCTTTGGGGCATTATTACATGTATGTTTTATTTAATGCACTATTTAGGTAGTTAACAAAGAAACGTAAAGTACCTGACACATAAACTTGGGTAGCAAGTTTGATTTCAACCATTTTCTGGAGGTTTAAATTGCTGGCATCAAATTGACCCCAAGCATATAAGATTATGAAAATTAGAAAATTCGAACATAAAATGAGGGTTAAGCTCTTTCCCACTAAAACATTGCACAAACTTTGTACATACTTTGTAGCCGCATCACAGGATGTTCTGTGGTGTATTTTCTCACACGTGCATCTGATCTGAAAGTTTAAACCATGTTATTCTGATGGCAAACTTTCTTTCAGCACATGTCTGGGATTAATACCTCTGTCCAGCTGCTATATCTGCTGTGGCTGTTAAAAGAAGTCTCTCAACAACACGTTTTAAGACACGAACACAGATTTATACCTGGTTGAAACAGAAGAGGAAAACCAATGCTAAATGAAACGGAGTGTAATCAGCCATACATGTAACTTCTACTTTTGATGTGATTCTCTGGTTTATTGTGTTGCCTTCCCCCAAATACACATGGACATGTGCCATAAACTGCACATTAAGGCACTGGTTTTGTGCATAACATGAGAAAAGAATGCATCAAAAGACTGACAAAAGGTTCAGTACACTAGGCTTACAATCTTTTATTTGTATTTTGTATTTTACTGTTATTATTATTATTATTATTATTATTATTATTATTATTATCAATCTATTGTTTGTATTTTGTATTTTACTGTTATCATCATCGTCATCATCATAATTATTATTGTTGTTGTTGTTGTTAAAATAATGCAGGCCAATCTTGAACATTCTGATTCACTATATTAATATTATAATAAATTACATCATAATCCACTTTTCAGAGTATATCAAAGGTATCTTCAGTATTGCGGGTGCACTGAACAACTCCATGAATCATAAGATTTAGACCAAGTGTAGAAAATATGCAATCAGTAATTCTATTATTTTACTTTATTATCTGTATTTTATGTTTATTTGCTGTCTGCTTTAATGATTCTTACTAAAACATTCTACAAACGTTCAATAAAATGACAAGTCGGATCAAACTTTGCATTCCAGTGTGTTTGTGAAACCCCCAGGTAAAGTGAATCTGGTGAGATATACACTATACATCATGTGGCATGGAAATGCATTCATCATGTTACTTCTACCAATATAATCACAATAATGACGCTTTTCCACTGACACAAAGGAACTGCGCTGTACCGTGAACAAATGTTTTCCCATTACAAATAAAGCCACCCGTATCCGAGCCGTACCCCTGCTGGCATGGTTCTGCTTGATGGCAGGGCCAATTGGAAGTTCAGAAAGAAGTTGTACCAGGACATTGCTAACAAGTTAGTTGGGTTAGGAATTCATTACACAGCTAAACAATGTTAAGAAACAATTTAAAAACTCAGTTCTATTGGAAAAAGACCACAATAACAAGATCAGCTTTGATAGAAAAACTTTGCACTGGTACGACTCCATGGATGTGGTTTTGGGACGTGTGAGAAACACCGTTATACTGTATACCTGTATACCTATGGAAAAGTGCCATAAAAGTATTGTGTCTGTATTGTGCAGACCTAACACACACATACACACACACAAACACACATCTCCCCACTTTCATCTCTCTCTCTCTCTGTCTCTGGCTCTGTCTCTCTCTCAGATAATAAAGCTGTGGCCCATGCACAGACTGCATGACCTTCTCTCACTTCTACGCCTCCATTGTACCAATAAGAGAAGCAATTAATGACTTATCCCCTCATCTCACTGCTAGTGCTCTCTCAGAGGTGTACTGCTCACTCACTCACTCCCTCGCACGCACACACACTCCTAATTAACTCACACACTCCTTGGCCCTCTTCTCTCCACCTATCCTTCCCCTTTCTTCTCTTTTCGCCTCTCTTTCATGTGTCAAATGTTCATTTGGTGTGGACAATGGCCAACGCAAAGCATCGTGAGAGGGACACACTGTTCTATCAAAGCTGACAAGAGTGCAAAAAGGCAGACCTGAGAGAGCGACAGAGAGAGAGAGAGGATGAGTGGGTGCAGTAATAAAGAACGATATGAAAGATTTAAAGTGTGTAAGGAAGTGTGAACTAAGAGGATAATGGCATTTCACATTTCACATCCTTGTGTGTGTGTGTGTGTGAGAGAGAGAGAGAGAGAGAGAGAGAGAGAGAGAGAGAGAGAGTGCATGTGTGTGTGTGTATGCGTGTGTGTGTGTATGTATGTGCGCGTCCCTGTATGGGTATGAGAGTCAACTGAGGTTTCATATTTATGAATCTCACGCAAATAATCTCTATTTTCATTTCTTTCAGAGCTTAGAATCATGAAAAGTTGTGAATGGCTCCTCACAAAGTCTCATTATGTTTAATGGGGCTTTGGCAACAGTAAAGCTTCTGCGACCTAGCAACAGTTGCTAAGAGTTTAAAGTGACTGACAGTTAAATTCACTGTCAGTGCTCCACTACCTCATTATAGAACTATGCTAGGACAGCTGGCTAGCTTTAGCCAACTTGGCCTGTGGGCTAGTTGCAAAGTAATTGGCAAACAACATTTTTGTGTTTAACATTATAATAAAGTCATGACTAACTAACACGGGATATAATTTGAAAAAGGACATATCACTTAAGTGTAAGAACGATCAGAGCCTGTCTTACCTCTAGTGTCACTGCATCTGTTTAGGCTCTGTTACATGCTGAAGGGCCCATATCCCACATTTGTCTTGTATTTTATTTTTTCCACCTGAGGTCTATTTGTATGGTTTTATTTACCAAAACCTAATTCATTTATACACAAACATGTTACAACCTTCAACCTAAAATTGAATGCCAGGATATTAACATACAACCAGTATTCTTTCCACTTAGAGTTTTGGAGGCAAACAGACTTATTTTTTTGTTTTTGCCACTGTCCTTAGGGGTACACCTGAAAAGCACAACAAAAGCCTCATACATCGAGCTGCAGACAAATTCCAAAAACCATGCAAACACCTACTGCATTCTGACTGGGTAGACAAATTCCATTGACCAGAATCATTTGCATAAGTTCAGTTCTGCTCAACTTTTGCCCTGCATTCCCCAAACCTGACGCACCACATGGCCGCGACGGATGAATCAACACTTCCCATTGATGGTGAATAGAATCTATTGTGGTGTGTTGTCATGGTAGGCCTTTGTAAATGCACCACAAACTGTAATAACAGGCTAGTACTGATCTGTTGCATTTCTTTTGGAATTTGCATTGTAAATAAGAGTGTAACTGTGTGTGCCAGCTGCAGACGGATGAAGTAGCTGGATGAAGTGCTGATTCAACCACACAACCTTCAAGACAACCCAACTGCTGAGGGAATACATTTAAAGCCCATCTTAGTTTGATGCACTACCCTACTACTCTGTCTATTAATATTAATAATCACATAACCAGCATGGCATCAGTGCAGAACAGAGGTGAAATTGGCCAATATGAGCCTCAGTTGATCCGGATCAAGCATGCTAACTGGGTCTATCTGGCTCATTAGACACAATATAGGTAACAGTTTAATGAAAAGGAATGCCTGCCTGGAGGAAACATGTCTTCTTCGGCCTGGTTCTACTCATGTTTTGCAAAACAATGACACCGTAGTCCAATTTCATTCACTTGTGTCCATTTCTACATTTCAGTAGGTTGTGGCCAGTTCACAAGCTACAGGTGACTTATACATTAAATGTGGTAGCTTCATTGCAAGCAAGAACTGGCCGGTCTGTCCTGGTTTAATGAAAACCCTCTTAATCAGAAAATCGTCCTCCAGACTGATTAACTCTCCCTGAATTTAAACTGAGAAGAAGTATATCACAGATTAGCACTGGCCTAGAGACAGATGTTGTGTCTTTATAACACAACTTTAATACTATAGGGGATGTACACCAATCAATGTTTTAAACCACTCTGAATTAACTCTGATTATCTTGTTACAGTTAAGCGGTGATATACATGTTAGGCAATAAATGTGCAGTGGGCAAAAAATGGGCAAGTTCTGAGCCACTTTGAGACAGGCCAAATTCTGATGGCTGTATGACTGGGTCAGAGCATCTCTAAAGCGGTAGGTCTTGCAGGGTGTTCCTGGCAGGCAGTGGTCAGTCCTGAATGCTCTGGTCAGTGTTCTGCTGGGAAACCTTGGGTTTTGGCATTCATGTGAATGTTACTTTGACATTAGGTACTATCTGCCTAAATATTATTGCAGGGGCACCTATACAATACTAGGTAGGTGGTGTTAATGCAATGGCTTATTGGTGTGCTGTGTAAAATGTTGAAGTTAGTATTCAAAATAATATCTTACTGCATGGTTTTCTTCTAACACGAAGTGTTAGTGTGCCTACAGTAATGCCATATCAAGCTGCAACATCAAAACCATGTAACAAAATGGAGGCAGTGCGAGGCCCCCTATCTTTTTCGTTTTTGAAATGCAATTCTTTGCTCTAAACATGGACTCAAAACATTGATTTGTCTTTGATCATTTGCACGTTTACAAATTTGTATTTGATCATTTGCACAGTTTTACAAATCACATCATACACTTTGTTCAACAAAAGGAATGAATGTATAGTATATGACTGAGATACAAGTGTTCTTTTCTGAAATTCTTTATGAACAAGCCCTCTTGATCCCTGCAACGTTGACTTTGAGGGTCAAGTGTCTGCCCGCATCTTCTCAGTGTTCATCCTGGAGTCTTTGTCTGTCCCAAGCATCAAGGTGCATTTGCATGCTAAGTGAGTGACAGCTCTGTGTTTATATAGGCTTTGTCCAGGACAAACTGACCTCAGAGAGACCAAACAAGCAGCAGGGGTCACCGCAAGGCCATGGGTCAAAGGTCAAGCCGGTTTTATCCTCCGTGATTAAAAGAGCTAATGTTTCTGAAAGTGCTCTTGATGGAGAGAGAGAGAGGAGGAAATACAGGGGGGTGGGGTGGGGTGGGGTGGAGGGGATGAAATACAGAATTATTGAGAACAGAGAGGGGGATAACCCCTGGGTTGGTTTACCCTTGAAAGACAAAGAGTGATTCCTATCTGTATCACCCTCACTTCTTTCTATTTATTTTAATTAAAAAAATACAGTTCTAGGGTATAAACTTTATGGAAATCATCCAGTATGCTAAAGTATAAAATTAGCCTGGCTGTATTTGTGGTGCTTTTTTTTTTTTTTTTTTTTTTTTTTTTGACCCGGCAGTAATAAATTACACACTGGTACAGCGAGGCAGTGCGAGCCCCCCTATCTTTTTAATTTTCTAAATGCAATTCATTGCTCCGAACATGGACTCAAAACATTAATTAATTTGTATTTGATAATTTGCACATTTTTCGTGGCACGGCATGAGTGTTTTTTTTTTTCTTTTAAACTTTGCACTGCCTGTACAAGTTTAATTAAGCGAAATCGGACTCCGTTATCTCTAGTATGAATTGTAGAGCTTTTTTAAAGTATGCGAAGTGTGAATGATTTTCATATTTCATATTTATTATATATATATATATATATATATATTTTTTTTTTTTCTCTAACTGCCTTCATTTTGAGTTGAGAGAACATTTGAAAATTAAGAAGAGAGATAGCTGGAGGTGGTGTACATTTCAAGAAAAATTCTCCATGAGCCTGGAGAGCCCGGCTTGACAGTGAGAGTGATGAAGAGTTGAACCCGGCTGTAAAAGTCATTCACACTCACCAGCAGTGAAAAGTAACGGATTAAGTGCACTTCACGTGCAATGCTGGATTGAATTATTTTGATTGAGATCTTTATGGACTTTTTAACACAGTACTTTTGCCTCTTATTTGAGTAAACTTTGCATCAAGACTTCTCTATTTTTTGGTTTTATTCCTTTTTTTCCACTTTAGTTATGCACAATTCTTGCTAGACGTGTTTTAACAATGTCACCAAGTTGAAGGTTAGCATATATTCTTCCTCAGGGTCAGATAAATCCAGCCACTGCATTCATTCTGAACAGCTGCTAATGTGCATCACTGAAGCCTCAACATGCTTGGAGGTGAAAGCTGTCAGTTCTGTATGCTCGTGTTGGGCACCATCCATGCTGGTCCAGTTATCCTTACTTGGACTCCAGGCCTTGAATAAATATGACATCACTGGGGATCAAACTCACAATTTCCTGAAAATGGGACCCTTAAACCATTAGGAGCCCTAAAATATCTGCTTTTCTCAGATTCCTTTATAGACTCTTATCTGGACCCATTCAAAAATGTAATTTTCTGACTTTTTGATTTACTGTTCACTCCCTAGTCCTTATTTATCCCTGTCTATAAAAAATAAGCTACATCCTGTTTTGGACTTGTTTTGTGATGCCATGAAAAACAAAGGCATTCACATATATTCATCTATTCAACAGCTGAGCTTCGCTCTCTCATGCTGAAGGTATAAAGAGTGTCTTAGCCTGGATGTTTTTTGTTTTTTTTGAGTGAGACAATCAGAGCAGAGGTCTTTAGTCCTGAAAGCACTACAAAAAATGTCGGTTTCAATTTAAGGAATAAAAAGAAAATAAAAACTTGGAAAATGATAATTATTACTGTTCTGGGTACAGCATTGTCATTGTCGGCATTAGATTTGTTGGTAAGTGTCGCTTTAATGACATTGTATGTGGGTGAATTTTTAGAAACATCGCTTGTTAGTGGGTTGGTGGCCACAATCTCATGAGCTCACTGATGAAGGCCATGTAACCAAAATGCATCTGTGCTTTTGCTTCTGTGAGCTCGGTAAATTATAGTGCTTTCTAAATTTTTTGGGATTTAGCACTTCAAATGTTACATTTTAGGCAAAGGTTAGTCTGTTTATTTTTTTCCAGCATTAAACCAGATTAGAATTTGTGGAATAAGGTAAAAAAGAGGTCACTAACTGATCATCTGCAGGGGAAGACTGCTATTTGACTACAAAGACTACAGTATGTCTGTGTAAAGGTGTGTGTGTGTGTGTGTGTGAAGGAGAGAGAGAGTGAGAGAGAGAGAGAGAGAAAGCACTACTTTTTTCTTACTTTTTTTTTCTTTTTCTTACTTTTTCTTTACACTTTTTGGGGTGTAAAGGGAACTATATGTACAAAAATCTCAACAAATAATCAAAAAGTTTAAATCAGATCTTTACACGTTTTCCCTCTCTGAAATGTAGAACATCAATAAAACATCTCACACATCCTTCACATACCCACACACACACATTTTCAAGTGGTAAATAAACATACCTGATTGAAGTAAAGTGGCCCCTTATAGTCACACGTGAACACACCACAGCACAGTACACAGTGTGAACTTCTTTCTCTGCATTTAACCCATTCACCAAGTTAAGCAGTGGGCTGCCACCAACAAGGGGCGCCTGGGGAGCAGTGTGTGGGGGCGGTACCTTGCTCAAGGGTACCTTAGTGATGACACTAGCAGTGTTGGGATTCGAACCCACAACCTTCTGATTGCAGGGGCAACGCCCTAACCACTAGGCCACCCAGCTGTCACCCAGGGCATTTTTCTGCACATTTTAGTGTAACTTCTATTTATTGTTTAACCTGCTGTAAAAAACATAACTAAATGCTTTATAAATGTTTTAAAAGTGACTTTTGAACAAGCCAAATTTTGCGCTTCGTTCCAACATGTGTTCCCTGTGGAGGATGTTTTGTATGGGACTGTATTTGTGTACCATATTTTTACAGTTTATGCTTTTTGTATTGCATTTTATACCGAACCAATGACAGCACACCAAAAAAAAAAAGGATTTGTGTGGCATGGTCACTGACTTTCCTCTTTATTCCTCAGAAACTCACACACTCAGAGGAGAGGCAGTACAGGTAGTATAACCCTTCTTCCTTTCTGCTCGCTCACCCTCCCTCCCTTCCTCCCTCCCTCTCTTTTCTCCTTCAGTCACGGGAGCGGCCGAAAGATCAAGGGTTTCAGCCGAGCGGTGGACAGCGCTGGGCCCGAGCCCAGAAAATCCTTTAACGGCCCAATCAATCGCTCTGAGGCGGCCTGTCCGCCACGCACACACACACACACACACACACACACACACACACACACACACTCACACACTCCTGGTGTGCCGCTTACACACTTGACAAATTACCCCTCATCCTGCAGCGCGGGCCAGGAGGATATGAATGGGGACATGCCGTCATTTGAGAAAGTGATGAAAAACAAGGAGATCTAAAAATCAAAAATCAAAAAGCAATAGCTTTCCAAGAATGAAATAAACAAAGTATCCCATCTATGCCAAAGTGTGTCCATCAGCCAAGACATGTTTTGTGTCCAAGGTTTCGTTAGTTTTGCTAAAGTAGCTAATAAATAATAGAAGATTATATCCACCACCGTACAAGTTGTATAACAAAATCATCATATGCTCACATGTTTAATTGTCCAGTGATCTGTATTAGGCTTGCATAGGCACTGTATGACACACTGTCATCTGTAAACGTGGAAAAAGTAAGTTTAGAGATCTACTACCTGACTCAAGCCCAACAGGTCCTAGCAACATGCAGTGTTCGTTCTGTGATTTTTCATTTGTATCACTGGGCTTGGATTATTTATTTATTTTATTTATTCATTTTTAATTAATATGCTCTCTCTCTCTCTCTCTCTCTCTCTCATACATGGTGGGAAGGTCACAGTGTTAAATTTGTTAAATATATTTGAAGTGTACATTTCTGGGAGCAGCAGCAGTAGCCAGAGGAACTTTAGCACAGTGAGGGTAACAGCTGGAGAGTGGATACTCTTAGCGTGTGTTGTATGTTGGTAGATACTGGTGCGATGTGAGCACATCTGACACGTCACCCCAGTATATACTATTATTACGACCTTCTGTGAGCAGCTCGGGTCGAGTTTGGGTCGAGTTTGGGTTTCAGGTATAACTGTACTAGTTGGGCTGGATGGGGTCAGATCTCGAAACTGCATGTATAGGGTTGGTTCAGGCTTCAGGCTTTAGTTTCACACCCATGCAAACCTTTAAGGTCAGCATAAAGCCTGTGTTTAGTTCATACTTTTGTCCTGACTGAAGTAGTTCTTGAATCATGAAATTAGTGTCTGTAAAACACCTGAAAATTCCCTCAGACACACACACACACACATACACAGCGTAAGTCTCCCAACTCAACACCTTGATAAAAATGCTGCTCTTTCATTCTCTGTCATTATCTCTCTCTCTCTCTCTCTCTCTCTCTCTCTCTCTCTCTCTCTCTCTCTCTCTCTCTCTTTCCGCCGCACCCTCTTTTCGATCCGGGGCCATCGGAGAACACACAGGCTTTTATTCCATGAATTAGTTTTCAGATGTTTCTCTCTTTTTACCCCAAGACTCCTTTGCTCTTCCTTTCTTTGGGCTGTGTGTGATTAAAATCGCCGCAGACACTAAGCGGTGACGCTTTTGGCCCCTCTTAACCATTTCTGCATAGACTCACCCAGCTTAATACCCCAAATATTACAGTAGGAATTTAATAGGATTCCGGCGGAGGAATATGAATAGCATGAATATCATGCATATGTATAAATTAAGCTTGAATAACTGAGCCAACTCTCTTTAATGGGACACACCGCCTGTGCAGTTTTAAATGAAAGTTATATAAGGCTTCTAATGTAGAGGCTTGATGTACAATTTGCGTTTCAATGTATAAAACTGACCCAAAGTGAGAAAGCAAACAGTGAAGACCAATTTAACAGTTCAGGTTTATTGAAGTGTGTGTGCTGCAGTAACGCTGGGCTTTATTATGCTCGACCCCGACCTCTATTTGCTCTGTAAAACTCTCCTGCTTTGCTTACTGAGGCAGAATACCTCATAATCAGTAGTTCAGAGACTGTGTGCGTGCGTGTGTGTGTGTGGGTGTGTGTGTGAACAAAAAAAACATCATAAATATTAATATAAAACACTGATCTAGATGAATTAAGAATAATTAGCGCCAGCTAGTGTTTTCTGGTTTTGTTTAAATAGATTAGAAATAAAGAAAATATCAAAATGAAGTCAAAATGAAGGAGAGGGAAAAAAAAACCCCACAACATCCAGGAACATAAAAACAACTGAAAAAAAATATAATATGAAAAAAGGCTTATTGAATACATATATAGGAAAAATAACAGCTCTAGAATTCAGAAAAATTAGAAGAAAACAGCACTCAGCTTGAGAGAAATTTAAAAATTACAATTAAAGATGGGAAAAATATTGCTAGAATTTATAGCAAACTAGAAAAAACTCCAAAACAAACATGTAAACGGACCTAAGAGTAAATGGAAAAAATACACCCCAATAGGATATATATCCATACAGAAAAATGAGAATAGAGCAAAATACTATAGCTACAACAACAACACACACACACACACACACACACACACACCTTACGTTCCTACTGTCTTACGTTCTGCTCTCCTGCCAAAGGAGTTTTTGATAAATGAGATGGTTTAATTAATACTTTGCCAGTACTTAGTGCAGTGAGCTTATAATTAGCCTTAGCTTTAAAAGCCTAATCACCTGACTTCTCTCTGATCCTTATCTCCTCCTGCACAAACACACCAACACTGCCAGGTTTTCTGACACACACTCGTCAACTGCTCACGTAAATCCTCTCTGTCAGGGTGTGTGTGTGTGTGTGTGTGTGTTCATCTGGATCAAATCTCTGTCAATCAGTGTTGATCTTACAGTTAGTTCGCATATTAGCATACAGAGACAGACACACACACACACACTCCCACAAACGACAATGTTGCTAATCACATCGTGCTAATTAGTGGCTACTAGCTTACGAGCTTTCATTCACTGTTAGCCATGTTAGCATATTTGATCAAGCTATTCTTTCAGATAATACTAGTCCAAAATCCTAAGTTCACACACGTAGAGAAGGCTGTTTATAACACACAGCCATTATTTTCACACTCACTTTCCTACTGTGTAATAATAGAGAGCTAAATGAAAAAAAGAAAGAAAAAACTCATCTGTATTAATTACAGACTGATTAGCGCCAGCTTTGTGGAATGCTGTATCATTTAATTGAAAAACTAACGATCACATTTTTGCCAACTTCTAATTAGAAACAGCACAAACTTTATCGTGGTTTCACTGATGCATGCAAACATACACACGCACACACACACACAAACATTCTTAAAATCTTTCTCTTTTTTCCCCAACACAGAGAAAGCCCCAGGCAAAATATGTGGATATTTTTTGTTCTCCTCATTTCAGTAGCTTGTGTTCTTTGATCAAGCACATATCTCCACAATAAGAGATTCGGAAACAATGCATTATCTCCACTCATCGTTAGAACATCTGTGCAATCGCAGCAATAGGGAGATAACCCACAAACACACATGGTTCTGCTGATTACAGTACTGTACAAACATTCATTGACATAAATGCAAAATACATCTCTATCTCCAGCAATTACCTGTGCATGATAATCCCCAATACCCAATGCCCCAATACATTAAAATATATTTCCATTTTAAAGGTTTGTATGGGTATCTAAATTAAAACAATATCTTGCAAATATAATAATGTGGCTAACAATACAGAGGCAGTAGTTAGCTGTTGCTAATTAGTGGCTGTTTTCTTTTATTGTTGGCAACATACTATTTAAAATACTTTTATATAAACACATTTTTGTGAGGATAGATGACCCAGTGGTGCAGTGGTTAGGGCCGTCGCCTCACAGCAAAAAGGTCCTGGGTTTAATTCCTGGCCGGGGCGGACAGGGTCTTTTCTGTGTGGAGTTTTAATGGGTTTCTGCCAGGAGCTCCGGTTTCCTCCCGAAGTTAAAAGATGGGGACATCAGGTGGACAGGAAATGCTAAATTGCAGTGGGCATAAGTGTGTGTGTGTCTGCCCCACACTGGATTGGTGACCTGTCAAGAGTGTTTCTCCGTCTATGCTATGACCACTGGAAAGGCTCCGACTCTGATTAGGATCTTCTTCTTTTTTTTTTTTTTTAAAGAGAATCTAAATTAAAGGGAGTTGTTGAACACATTCGTTCATGTAACTAAGAGTGAATAGAAGCTAAAACATTAATTGTCACAATAATTCATCATGCTTATATTGCTAACAGTGAATAGAAACTAGTAACCATGTCAGTTGTATAAGGCTAATACGTGGCTGTTATAAAGGTCCAACTAGTATTGCTTAATTTGAAATGTAAACCTGACCCAAACCCAAATGAAATTTCACACACAAACAGAGATGGCTTATTTCAAACATGGTTTTACAGATGTACTTAGTAATTAAGTGCTTGACTTAAAATGTCCTGTTGGATCAACAGGTATTTTACACATCAATAAAACACTCACAGTGTTTATTATCAGTATAGGAATTTGCTGATTGCACCTGAAAGAAAACAGCATCCACTCTCCAACTGTTACCCTCACTGTGTTAAATGTCCTCTGGCTACTGCTGCTGCCCTTCAAGGGAACTTGACAAGATCTTCCCAACAACACAACAAACCCCTCTCATCATTCAAGGCTTCTTTCAGGGGTGCATTCACCCACTAGTCAAACTCTAGAATTATGTCAAACGCAGCTATCATGATGAGAAAGTAGAGAATGCAAAGGAGAATCTGTGAGCAAGTAAATGAGAGAGAGAGAGAGAGAGAGAGAGAGAGAGAGAGAGGGAGAGAGAGAGAGATGCATGAGTGCACCAAATTCAACACATACAAAAATAATTCACACAACAGAAAACAAGCCCAATGTTGAGTGTGAAAACTTGTCAAGACCCTGGTCTGAAAACTAGTTTTTTTTCAAGCCTGGGTCAAGAAGGAGCAGTACAATCACAACATTAAGCTGCAGTATTATGACAGAAAAAAGGAAAGAAAATCACAAACATTGTCTTGACAACCACTCACAAAGCATCACCTCAGGACATTTGGCATTACAGCAGCATGTGCATGTGTGTGTGTGTGTGTGTGTCAAAATGCCAAAGCTTTCAATTAAAGATGCGTCTGCTAGTGCGCAATAATTCAGATTTATGGCTTGGGTAATGGAATTATTACATTTGAACTGAGTAGATCCAAATGAAGTCGTAGAGTTTATTTTCTGTTTACATGCAAAACCTGCAATTCACTTTCATAAATCGCCTTTTGTCAGAGTTTATTAATGACAATAGATATGATTTATTGGATTTGTCTAGACACACTCAGTTTTCCCAAGGCAAGTTTGTGGGCGTACGTGGTTTTCCCAAGTGATATCTGGTGTGTGTGTGTGTGTGTGTGTGTGTGTGTGTGTGTGCGCACTTGTGTGTGCGTTATTAATTTGCTGTCATCCTTATTTTGAGTCAAAGCCGAATGCGATATGTTGTTCTTCTCTCCTTCTAACAGTGTGAGGTCATTACTATAAATCATATCTAAAGAAACAACACATGCTTAAATGAAATGCACAACAATAACCTTTGATTAATCACATATAGTTCAAGGAGAACACACACACACTCACACATTCATATATATATATATATTCTGTGACTCTCCACCGGGTGCCAGAGCCGCTACTGTTACACTGTGAACAAATAAAAAAAACATTTCCTGTTCTCCAAAGTGCATCTTGGTCGTTCTTCTGGTTTTGGCTTCACTACAATATATGTCACATTCTGTCTAGAATATAACTCCACACTCACAGATACACACACACACACACACACCCCTAGAAAAAAATGAAGTCACCTGTCTCTGTAGGTGGTCTATAAAACCTCATAAGAACTTCAGCCCATTTCTCTGCATGTTCAGAGTGTAGTGATTTGTGTGTGTGTGTCTGTGTGTGTGTGTATGTCTGTTTGTGTGTGTGTCTGTGTGTGTGTGTGTGTCTGTGTGTTTATGCACTGTGTAAAGCATAAAGTACAACCAGCACCCATTGCTGCTGTGTCACTCGTCAGTCACTCTCCTGACTGGAATGGATGATGATGAAGAAGAAAACAAAAAGAAGAAGAAGAATGGGAGAAAAGGATTAGAGTGGAGAGAGAAAGAGAGAGAGAGAGAGAGAGAGAGAGAGTTTGTGTGTGTGTGTGTGTTTGTGTGTGTGTGTTTGTAACCCTAGCTCCAGGCTGCTGTAGGGGGACAGTAGAGTCTGGCGTGGCTCCAGTCGCTCACCCTGGCCCCTAATGGGCTTCATTCAGGTCCTGTGTGCCACTGCACTCCTCTAATTGAAGGTAATTGTTGGGAAGAGGCCTGAGCGGACCAGAGCTGCACAGCCATCCCTCTGTTTCTCTCTCCCTGACGGGACGACCCACATCGACTCGGGGACGGATCACATTTCCGACCGGCTCAGGCCCCCAGGGGCGCCATAAGGGGGTGGGGGATGTAGGGGGAATTTGGGATGATTCTAAGGGCCTTGAACAGAAAGATTGAGGCGTTAATCGTTGCTGTCCTAAAGAAACCTCATAACTCTGAACCAATGACCTTAAAAGAGAAAGGGGAAAAAGTATTCTTAGATCTATCCCTTCAGGGCTGCCAACTACTCTTCTCTTTTAACATAAAAGTCATCATTTCTTATTGCTATGATCATTGACTTGATATAATACTAATTATGTTTTACAGTGTCACAAAGAAATCAAAAGAGTGAAAAGAAAAGCATCTGTCAAATGAAGAGCAACTAAAAAAAAACAAAGAAACAGAACCAGTAAAGTCATATTTCAGTGATGAAAATCAATAGTGTTTCTGTAGCGATGTGAATTGCTAATCACAGGTCTTAGTGTGGAAAAGCAGGTGAATTGCTGAACTAGACACAAATTAACTCCAGCTGAAATGTGCTTCCAGTCAGTGGAACAGTGGGCAAAAATGGACAGTCTTTCAAGAGACTGCAGTAATCCTAACCTGGCAGGATTGATGCTGCTTCTAAGGCAAGAGGAAGTCTAACCAAGTAAGAACAGAAATGATGGAAGCCTAGTTGTTGTCTAGTGAGCTTCAGATATAATAGAATAGTCAAACATACTAATAGTCCTAGCAGTAAATGAAAATGACGCAAATAAGGAGCAACCATTTAGTGTTGTGCAAATGATTGGCAACACCGCTTGGTGCCTACTGGCTTCCATTCACTGGAAGCATTCACAATGTATAAATTAGCGTGTCAGGTCAAGCTGTACCTGTAGAGTGCACTGCCAACTCTCACCATCACTCAGTAATACTTTACAGTCCTTATTACATAACTCTAGATTTCTAAATCCCTTCATCTGAAATGTCTGTGATGGTTCTGTTTGGACTTGTTTTATCTGGCAACCTGTTTTTAAATGTTAAATGTTTGTTGTTCATTGTTAACTACATAATTCTGAAGTAAATGCAAATACTACCATATACACAGACAAATGTACAATATGGAAATATTTTTGAAACATTTCTACTATTATATTATTACGCTCTCATATATACACACACAGTCTGTAACTATGTGCCACAAGTGGACATCCTGTTCCCTACGTAGTGTATTACCGCGTGCACACACACACACACACACACACACACACACGGTAGTTTGTAATTGTGTGGTACCTAAATGGCCATCCTGTTCTGGAGTGACAGCTCCAGTGGTGGGTGGAGCTTGATGACAGACTAAGAGTAAGGAAGAACAGAGAGAGGATAGAGGGGAGACAGAGGGAGAGAGAGAGAGAGAGAGAAAGAGAGAGAGGGAGAGGGAGGGAGAGAGAGCGAGAGAGAGAGCAAGGGAGAGAGAGAGAGCGAGAGAGAGAGAGAGAGAAAGTGACAGTGATTGTGTTCTGAATGCTGGGTCATTTGCAGAAACCTGTAGTCATCATCTGCAGGGAAACAGCCACACACACACACACACACACATACACACACACACACACACATACATGCACACACAGGTGATGAAATAATGCTGAAATGTGGACTGGACTCAGTGTGTGAGAGACGCATCACTGCTGCAAAACTGGGCACAATGCCCAAACAGACATTACACTGAGAGAGAGAGAGAGAGAGAGAAATAAAGAGACAGAAAGGAATAGGTTGAAAAAGAGAAAAAGACAGAGGAGAGAGAAAGAGGGAACGAAACAGAAATAGAGAAAGAAAGGAATAGGCAGAAAATTACATAGAGAAAAGGGAGAAGAGAGGGGAAAAGCGATAGAGCAAAGAAAGATTGATCAAGCCCGGCTTGAGAGTTTAAAACATTGCTTAAAACATCACTATGCAACTTTATCACATAGAAGGCTTCAGCTTTTTTGTTAAAACCTGGCCTGACATTATCTTAAACCTTACACTGGACATCAAATTCATGCTTAATGTTGCTGCTCAGCCAGGACATGCTTGGTTTCTGTAGTTTCTCCAGTTTCTCCATGAATGAACTAATGTAGTGGAGATATGAGCAAGTTAATGTAGAGAACAAGTAATAGAAGCTTGTAACCACCAATTAATATAATGTAAACTTTGTCTGAATGTGTAAATCACCTCATTACACTCCTCAAACCATCCCAGGTTTAACCCTTTAATCCTATATTTTGCCACTGTTCAGTGATGTATCTGGGTGGGGGGCTTGGGGTGGTGGGATGAACTTGTATGATATAATTTTGAAATCATTTATATATTAGAACCTGTTTTACAGAATGATTGGGCAAGCACTGAAGTTTAGAGGGGTTTTTTGCCACTACATCATACATTCGTGTAAGGGGATAAACTTGTTGACCTTAATCTCACTTTAGTTTTAAGACTTCCTGTTTGAAAACATTTTTAGGTGAAACTATGGAGTCGTTAACCTTTAGCAGGTGGGAACAGGTCACCATGTGTTTTGCCGTTTGAATTATGTGTTTTGCTGTTGGTGATGAAAAAACCTCTCCAGATTTGTATTTTCTTTATTACACCAAATTCAAACTCCCTCACATCCTTATACCCCACCTCCTCTGTTCTTACTGGATTTCCACACTAGCTGATTTGTTGCCGCTGGCATTCGGGATTGAACTAAGAATGGTCTTCGTTGTGGTTTTTTGACATTGCAATTGTTTTGGACAAAGTAGCTAAACATCAAATTGTGACTATAGTAGCTTTTTAACATATGTTTGTCCATTTTTGTGGACAAGGCATACTCACGCTGTTCTTTTGGGGGTGATGATAATTCTGATTTTGCACCACAGTATTGCTTTAATGTTTTAGGCCTCCTTGTTTTCTTTCACTTTTGCAAACCATTAATACATGAGCAGGACAAAGCCATGGACAAATCAAGCTTTGGCAGGTGAGAGTGATGCGTTTTAATGACTTAATATGAGTTATGCTTTAGTTTATATTGGATTTCAAAAGTGTCAAATTCTATGGAATGTGATGAGCGCCTGGGGCCGAAGAATGAATTCCGTTCACCTATATGGTTTCTGACATGGTTTCTTACACTAAATGAAACTATTTTATGTATAAAAATGGACATATTAGTTGATATCAACTGATCAGTTACATTAGAAATAAGGAGGAAATTGTTTACATTTCATTTTGTGCCATAACATCACTTTGGAGTTTCTTGAATTTTCAGCCTTGTTTGACTTAGCTTTCTCAGACGATTTATACCTGTCTGGAGTGCAGTCAAGCTTTGACAGGTTTGAACGGGTTCCTATGAGTCCTGTGTTATGCCGTTTGAGATAAAAACCTCTCCTGATGTTATTATAATTTGTCTTTTCTATATTACACCAAACTCAAACTCTGTCAAATCTTCATATTCACCCCCCCTCCCACCCCCCCGTACCCCACCCACCTCCGTTCATATTGGATTTCCACAGTGGCGGATTCTGTCGAGTGTGCTGCGGCGAGCGTTTGGGGCTGAAATAAGAATTACCTTCCTTCTCTCGCTCGGTGCGAGACTCCGCGCTTGGCTGAATTTAGCCACACGGACGCAGTCAAGCGGGAAATCCAGATTCCAGCACTATCAGGGAAATGGCACATATGACTCCAGTGCCTAAGTCAGGGTCCTAATCAGGTCAGCCTAATGGTAACTCCCCCATCGCCATCACCCAGCCAGCCTGATTGAGCGCTAAGCCTAAATAGCAATGCTCTTTTCTGGCTAAAGTGATTCCTATATTACTTTTTTCCCGCTAAAACCCCGGCAACAGCAAGCGTGCGAGAGACGGACAGGCAGTAGGAGATGGAAAAATGACCGTCTGTCTCTCTCTCTCTCTCTCTCTTGCTCTCTCTCTTTTTCTCGATGGAGTCAGCAAACAGTTCTCCCCAAATCTCTCTCTCACTCCTTCGCTCGACTGTGGATACAGAATCAACAGTGCTATCTCTCCCATGTGTGATTGTTCTCGGATGAAATTCAAAGCAACTCCCTGATGTTCATTTCCAAAGCCGTGACAAGAGATGTTATAAAAACAACAACAACAAAAAAAGATGGAATCAAATGGAGAATTTATTCACCAGGATTATCGAAAGACAAGACAGCCAATGGATACAGAAGAAACCCTCTGAAATAACTTGTTTCCCATCAGGATTTCCATCCATTGAAGTCATTAGATGCCTATTACTGTAGTTCTGCTATAGAATTTAAAGGGAATTATGGAACTACATAATTAATTGCATTGTTCATTATGCAACAGATTGCATCTAAATTAAATTTTCTTCATCTCGGCCTTGCACTTCTGACTTTTTTCTGCTTCTTTGATGTAATAAAATGACAATAATGTGAAAGAAAAAACAATGTGTAAACAATGTCCTTTTCTATTTTATTGTAACATAATGAAAGCAAGGACTTTTCATTAAATCCAAATTAGACTAAAAGCCCATTTACACTACGGATGAAAAAACAAAACAAAAAAATGCAAATGAGATTTTTTTAAAAAGAAAAGTAGAACTTGAATAGCAGATCTGATGTTTTGTTTTCTGACACTTCTAGAAGATGCAAATCTAGAAGATGACGGAAGAGACAGGAAAAATTAGAGTAGTAGTGACAATGAATTTACGATTTTTCTTTTAAACTTTGCAACTTAAAGGCACACATTCTGTGCACAGCCCATTCTACAAACAGACTGGACATGAACAGACCTCAGTACACCAAGAGAAATAAAACCAAAACACAGTGAACAGCATGAACAGAAGCAGGTATTCAGTCCATTAAGCCATGGTCCTCCATATATTTTGTTTTACCACATATTTGGTGTGTTACTTGTCATTTCTATGCTGTTCTGCTGCAATTTGTTTGGACTGTAACAGGGCTCTGATTGGTCAACCTAATTCTTGCTGCATCTGAACAACGCAGAAATCGCACCAGCTCCAATTAAACAAACTCTATGTGACCACATTAATGTGAATATTTTAGTTTCTGAAACATGACGTGCATCTGTAAAGACCCTTAAAACATCACTTCTTCCACACTCTTCTTCTACAAAACGTGCTCCTCAGGGGTTCTTTAGTAAAGGCAATGGATATACATAGAACCATGACCACTAAAATGACTACTTGAATGTATAAATGGTTTTTGCATGATTACATGGTCCCTGTCCATGATATTTATTATTTATTTATGTATGGTATATATATTTTCACCTCTCTTACTGACCACATAATTTCTTGTATATAGCATAGTGTATTTAGTACATATTATTTTCAGAGTACTTTTTGGAGAGTTTTATTTTGACTTTTATTTTAACTTAGACTACAATTTATATTGTTCTTGTCTCTGTGTGTCTGTACAGTTGTAGCATAAGCAGTTTCCTCAGGGATCAATAAAGTTTTCTAATTCTGATTACCTGCTCCATAAGATTCTTAAAAGACACGTTTAAAAAAGGTTCTACATAGCACCAAAAACATAGAGGCCCATTTGGTACTATATAGAACCAGAAGAGTATACTTGCACTTCTACTTACAAGCACAAATGCTGTGTTAATGCAAAGTTTAGAATCACAGAATTTCTCTGCTTGTTTCGGTTTTAACCACGAGTGAGAAATAATTCATGTAAATGTATATGTTTTTGTGAACCCAGGCACTAACTTCCAGTTGTAAGGGTTAAACATGTTCCTGCCATGTATATCTGGACTTGTGCGCCTGGCCTGACCGCTGACTGTCTACGATAATTAGGCAGATGAAACGAACTTTAATTCTACTCTTTTTTTTTTCCTTTCCATGAGAGATTTCCACTGTAATTACCGCTGTTTAATTAAAAGTCCCAATCAATCTGCCGGATTGCCTCCGACTAGCCGGAATAATGGAAGCGGCCATGAAATGAAGGCTTAATCCAGTGTCGTCCTGCTCCAACATCTGATGCCTGCAAAGACAAACCCGTTTTTTTTTTTTTTTTTTTTAAGGAAGAGTTTTAGAAGAAGCCCATCTAATAGAGCACCATTATGTCTTTTAGAAACTCATTATGAGAAGTGCGGAAGGATCCGGAGAGGCTGTTGGTACCAGATGAGCAGACAGCCTCATCTGGGATGTGGCACGCAATTAGCGCGCTTTGGATTAGCATTAGCCTCTTTCTTAAAGTTATCGAGACACAATGAGAAAAGCAGGGAGAAACACTCTTCTGTCTTTTTAGCTTCCCACCGCTCGCAGCTACCACCCTTGTCAAACTTAATCGTCTGTATTCTCTCTTTAAGTGTCTCTTTTTTTTACCCCCTCATCTTCTTCCAGGGCTAAGCTCCATTAGCAGCTAGCGTCAAAGGCCTCCAATTCCAGCTGAAGTTTTAGAAAGTAAAAACCTCCCCTTGCTGTGATGTGCAGCAGAGGGAGCAGACAGAGGTTAGATGTTTCAGGTCATGCTATTGTGGGGAGAATTAGTGAAAAAAAAAGAAAAAACACGGCAAAGGATCACACTCGACAACAACACACACTAATGGAGCCTCTGCTAAACGCTGACCTGCGCAATTCACAAACTTCAGCCCCTACAAACTCCCCCTGACATGCTGGCTAATAACAAACCTGTACAGGCACATTATTAGGAGAATAACACAGCATTACAACGCGACAGCCTGTCCGTGTGGATTCATTTGGATGAGCATTGTGTGTTTAGCAGATGTACAGCAGCTAGCTTAAGACCTGATTTTTGTACTGTACTAGTTACTCTTCAAGGTATTTAGTTCTTTAAACTGCTTAAAATACAACCAAATGTGTCACCAGTTACACACAATTTCAATACATACCAGTTTTGAAGCAGTAATAATATTTTTATGAGAAAATTGAGAGGCAAAAATCCTTTTTCTCCCGCCAGAGATCTAACTGAAGAGCCGTCATCATATGTTATACGGTTTAAACATCCCTGGTCAAATGACATGCTTTGCTGATTTTCCATGTGCGCATGTGTGTACATCCTCTGCAGAGAACACACTTAAATATGGCATTTTGTCTGCAAATGTTAGTGCATAATTTCTATTTAGTTTGAAATATTGATTAAAAAAGGTTTAAAACAGACAGAAAAAAATGTAACTTACACATATTATATA
>JBBPCZ010000136.1:28350612-28360612 GCA_037974445.1 Brycinus macrolepidotus | reverse complement strand
CATAGGATTTTAAAATATAAGAGTCTGTTTGTGGTTAAGTGGTAGAATACTCATCTGATTAATACAAGGTTTTGAATTTGAATTCAAACTCAGCTTTACTTTTAAATGTTGACCTTGTGGGCTGTGTTTTGCTGGGACTCCTATGATCGCTGCATGTGGCTAAATATTTATAGATTTTTTTTTTCCATTTGTCCTTTCCTTGGTAAATCCGATGGTTAAAGTGCGGAATGCTTTCCGGCAGAGGAGTGAGAGCCGAGGCAATGTTTTACCAGCTGAATGGAGTACCTCCTCTGTAGCAGCACAGCCAAGAGCAAAGTCTGGGACGAGCTCCAGAGAGAGAGGGATAGAGAGGGAGAGAGAGAGAGAGAGAGAGAGAGACATAGAAAGAGAGAGATTTTTCAGTAGAAGGGTAGAAGGAAAAAGATAAATCAAAGAGGAAGTGAGAGGTAGCAAAATGATAAACAGAAAGTAGAAAGGGAAAAGATAGAGGCAAATCCACAGCAGTGTAAGAAATGGTGAAAAAATGGAGAAGAAGAATGGAAAAAGAGTGGAGAGTAAAAAGGGATTTATTATTCAGTAAATTCCGTAAATTATTCCATATCTACCATTCAGTGAGTACTATGAAGCCAGTGTGTAGGCTCTGTAGATATGAGGGTGACAAGGGAAAAAAAGGAGAAATCTAGGAGAGGAAAGAGAAACCAAAGTGAAGAAAAAAGAAAGAAGGAAATACGGAGCAGTCAGAGAAGGACAGACAGTGTGTGTGTGTGTGTGTGTGTGTGTGTGTGTGTGTGTGTGTGCGCACGCGTGTGTGTATGTGTTGGCAGTGGTCACTGTGATCCTCGCGCTGTAGGAATTTGCTGTGGATTACCGCTGGACTGCGGCTGACCGCGCTGGCACCCTGGCTGGCACCCACCCTGTGCCCGCTGAGAGGATTTGAGGGCCGGCGTGCCTACAGCCCTGAGCGCCCAGACACCCGGCCACGCCAGGGGAGAGCCAGTGCGGGCACAAAGAGCCAGGGGGCATGCAGGATGCCCCGCAGGCTCCTGCTTAGGCTCATGGGTATGCTCACTGCTTCGCATGCATGCTTAGCATCTCATGGGCATGCTCAGTTGTGCCCTAAGGACAGTTTCAGATGCCTTATGGGCATTTTATCATGATCAACATTTTACAAGTACACTCAGTGTCTTATGGACATGGTCAGGGTCTTATGACCATGCATAATGCCTCACAGGCATTGTCAGTGCCTTATAGGTGAGCTTTCTGTGTTTCTTTCTTTTTGGTTACTATTTGCATTTATATTGTCCACTTACAGAAGCATCATACTCATACATGCAAGTGACGCTTTGCAGGCAAATAGCTCGACAGAACAATCAATTCTGATTCTGTACTTCAAAAGCATTCTAGGTGCCGTATAGGCATGATATCAGCAATAGAGGCATGACCAGTGTCTCACAAGTATGATCAGTACCTCAACGACATGTTCTGCAAATCATGCTCAGTGCATCACCAGCCTTTGTTTGCACATTTAGTAGGCCACTGGCATGCAGAGCCTGAACCTAGTGTTAAATGAAGGGAAGACAAATTGATTTCCAGGTTTCATGGAATAGTACAATCACTGCCTGTGTTTCAGACTGCAAATATTTGGGAATTTGTATTGATGACATACTGTCTTTTAGGACACACATTGGTGAGTTAATACAAAAAGAGTAAACTGGAGTTTTTATAAAGAAATCATCCTATTTCCTTCAAAAGTAGATAAAAAAAGGTGTTCAAGCAACACTTTTATCAGCATTATGTTACAGAGAAGTGGTTGACACAACTCCTTCCATACTGAAACCATTAGATACTGTCTGTCACACTAAATTTTATTACTGATGTTAGACCTGGAAACCCATCACTGTCAGCTGTACTGAAAAAGTGGCTTGTTATCTTAGTACAAAAGAAGAAGGCATCGTTTATCATTTGTTTGTTTGTATTTGTCAGTGTAAACATCTGTCACCTTGTATTTCATCCTTCTTCACAGTCAGTACTAATGAAATGCATATTGGACTTTATGATTCTAAATGGTCCTAAATGTACCATTGTGTTTTATCTCATTTCTTCCATGAAGAAATAAATAAACAAATGAATAAATAAACATTGCATATCATAGTACTGTTCATGTGTGTGTGTGTGTGTGTGTGTGTGTGTGTGTTGGCAAAGAGAGTGGGCACACTTACAGAGGTCCTGCAGGGGGAGTTAGGATTTGAGCTTCCAGACTCTCACTCTCTCTTGCTCTCTCTCTCTCTCTCTCTCTCTCTCACACACACACACACACACACAAACACACACAAAATTAGACTTTCCCTGAAACTCTCTGCCTAAAAGGTGAATGAATGAATGTATCATTCGAATCATTGCAGTGATCAAAACAAACAAACCAAATCCCATTTCCAGTAATGTATGTCATTACTGATGTCTGCCCAGAGCTCATGACAGGGTTGTAATTTAGGAACATGCAGATTGCAGGGTTTGAATTCAGAGTGTGGTCAAAACTGTTTAGTTTCACCTTTTCTCTTTATTAAGCTAACATTCACCTATTTCCTGTTTACTAAGCTTAGATTCCACTCATGTACCTCTTAGCCACAAACTCTTAACTGTCTGGGGTTTCATAAAGACCAGTTTGAGACCCCCTGCTCTTAACATATACAGTGTGAAAAAATGCTTAGGAAGGTGATTTAAGATGTATCCATAGTGAATTATCCCAGATTGCTATTATTCAATTGAAGTCTGCAGCCAACAAACTTACATGCACACACACACACACACAAAAGCTGCTTAGATGAGCACAAGTTCCTGTTTTTTTCTAGAATTTTGAATTCAACTCATCAGCTAACACACTGAATTTAACTCAGTTATTCAATATGTTAAATTAAAGTCTTTAGCGATTACACACAGTCAACTTGTTAACTAACACACTGAACTTGACTTATGAGGTAACACACTGATTACAATTACTCACCAAAGGCACTAAGTTAAACTCATTAGCTAATGTGAAATGTGAATTGTGAAAGTGACCATTCTGTCATACGTGAACACACCACAGCACACAGTGTGAACAGCATGAAATTCTTCCTCTGCATTTAACCCATTCACCAAGTGAAGCAGCGGGCAGCCAGGAACACAGCGCCCAGGGAGCCAACCCACTAAACTCGTCAACTAATCAACTGACACATACAAAATTTTGACTAGCACACTGAACTAGGACATTAAACTGAATTAAAGTCCTTAGCTACCACAGTGAATAAAACAATGAATTGAACTCTTTAGCTAACTCTCTACCACAAGAATTCTTTAGCTAGAATTCAACCTTAAGCGGACACACTTATTGGAACTTTTTTTTTATTTTTTTTATCAAACACACTGATTTAATTTAATTATTTATAATGCACTGAATTTAACTCTTTAGTTAAAACACCAACTCATTAGCTAAATTCAGTCCATTTATACACTTCCACTGTTCACCAAACTAGGATGAAAAATACCTGGCCCACAGTTATCTGAAGGTAACACTCTGAAAGTTGAGAATCTGTCCCAGATTACTCACTATCTAATCTACTGAATTTAATCTACTGAATTTAGCTAACACGCAAATAACTCTTTAACTCTTTAGCTAAACTATTCATTTGTGTCTTTGCTAACGAAATTTGGCCCATCAGCTAAAACAGTAAATTCACCTCATGATCTGACACGTTAAACTCCACTCATCAGGAATATACCTCATCTGCTTCACCTGAATTCAACTGATTGGGAAAGTCTGAACCCTAGGTTTGAAATCCACTGATGTAGGCAAGGATTTGGATGGTAACCTGAAATTATGTGTGGAATTTCAATACTTCCAGAGGCTGGGAGCATACATAGTGTACATAGTGTTTGAGAACATGCATACGTAACTTGTGCAGTTGCAGAGCTAAAAAAAAGTCACAGAGATTCCTGGTTGAGATTTTAGACATTGCATTCTTTGTATGACTCTGTCACAGGATAGGGAGAAGAGAAATGAAGAAAAGAGGAGAGAAGAGAAGAGAAGAGGAGAGAAGAGAAGAGAAGAGAAGAGAAGAGAGAAGAAAAGAGGAGAGGAGAGGAGAGGAGATGAGAAAGGGAGGGAGAAATAAAGAGAAGAGAACCGGGACAGAGATTAAGACAGACAGACATGAGCGTGACAGACAGAGGTATTTGGCATTATGAGTTCTTCAGTAGGGGGCAATGCAATGCTATGCAGAGAGCATCTCCGAGCGAAAGGCTTAGCTTCCAGTGCACTGACTTTAGGACGGCTAAGCAGCAGAGCACACAGCTAGAACCAAAACCAGGGCCAGCATCCACAAAAAACAAAATCAACACCACAAGAACAAAGCTGCCTTCAAACATGACAATCCATGAGAAAAAATGCTTTGAAAATGTGTTGAAATGGGCTTTGATTTCTCTGTTGTATCCCAAAGTATGATGCATAAAAAGAGAACGCTAAGGATTAATTCAACAGCAAAGCCTACAAAGAAAGTACGAAGTTTTTACTGAACAATGAATTTCTACTTCACAGAAAACACAAGCAAACATAATGCTTCAACAAACTACTTTAAAATGTACCTAAAATCAACTTACTCAAATCTACTATTGTGAAAAGTGCAGTTCCTTTAAGTGATGTAAGTTACGAGGTGGGGCCTCTATGATTTGGACTATTTTGTCCAGCACATCCTACAGATTTTTGATCGGATTGAGATTTTGCAAATTTGGAGGTCAAGTCAACAACTTCATTTCTTTGTCATGTTCTTCAAACCTTTTCTCAACATTTGCTTAGCCGAAAGAGTACTACATATATAGTATGTATGTATGTATATATATATATATATATATATATATATAGATAGATAGATATATATAGATAGATAGATAGATAGCTATTATTATTTATGTGCTACAGTATATACTACATATTAGTGGTGTGGTACAAAGTATATTGAATATAGACCTGCACATGAGTAGTAAAGTTATGTAGTAGCACAGAGCATAATCAGTTTAGTATGTGCAGTCACTACACATGAATCAGGAGATCTAATGCATTATATAAAATAAGCAGAGGACAGTGAAATAAAACGATTCTTCTCCCAAGCAAGTTGCTGAAATTGAGAAAAAGCAAATTCTGTGCATTGTTGAATTAATTAACAGACTCATTTAGATCGACGGTTTGATTATATGAGGAATGGCAGTACGTTTCCGTATGGAACAAAAGCTGAGGATGAGTGGATGGAAAACGTGCCGGATGTTAAAAGCGCAGAGTTAGCGTTTAGAGCCTCTCTACCCAACACACACACTGGCACACACACACACACACACACACACACACACACACACACTCACACACACACACCCCCTAAACACACCAGCAGCTTCTTAATCTCCCCAGGCAATTTGCATATTCAAACGTTTCTCTCACTGTCTCTAATGACTTTCATCCAGTTCAAGGTAATTCCTGCACTGTTTCAACTTTGAACCATGGGACGGTGTATGTGTGTGTGTGTGTGTGTGTGTGTGTGTGTGTGTGTGTGTGTGTGTGTGTGTGTGTAAGCAGAACGTGTTTGAATGCAAGCAACAACAGTAACTCATTGCATTGCTTTTGCCTACAATTAAATAGGCTTAATATATGCGACTAATTCAGCCATTTGAAATGTAAACTTTGAACTTTGATGTAAGTGAGGCTTCATTTAAGACCAAAAGAGCCCTGAGTGTTTCCCTTAATGGTGTATGTGCTCACTTAATAATGTGGCAAGTCGAGAGAGAGAGAGAGAGAGAGAGAGAGAGAGAGAAAGAGGAAAAAATCAAGCGAGCTTTTTTAGAGATACATTCTTAAGAACAAAACTGAAGCTTTGATGTCCTATTGGCCCGCAGGTCAAAAAAAAAGAAAAAAGAAAAAAGTCTGTTTCTTTATCTTAATTGAAAAAATTAAATCATTAACCTGATGCCTCAATTTTTTGTAAAGTTTCTCCTTTAATTTAATTTTCTAACTATTCTCAGTGCTGTTTATGAGGAAGGAGGCGGAGGGAGGACAAGGAAAGGGATGAGGTTGGACAGAGGCGATGAAAATGAAAGGAAGGACAAAAACTTAAAGCTGAAAAAGTTTAACCGGGTGTAATTTGATTAATAACAGTAAATGGAGAAACGAGCAAGAAAAAGAGGGAGAAAGAGACGTTTGGGTGTGCAAGAGTGTGACACACACACACACACACACACACACACACAAAGACACACAATGTATCATGCAGGGAGAAAATTAGTCTGCACAGGAGGAAAGAAACTGCTGCTGTTAATGTGTATATCCACACACATGCACACACACTCGTCTTCAGTAAGGATGTAATAAGAATCACAGCACTTGGTCAGTGATAAAAATTCTGCGCCACACAATGCACAGCTTGTTAAATCCCTAATCAGAAATCATTTGAAATTTTAGGTTAGGTTTTTATTTTACAGTACTGCAAATGCAAAGACCTTTAAATAATACACCCTAATAAAAAGAAAGCATATTTGTGTTCATTTAATCCCAGCTATGGCACTCTGTTAAGGTTTGAATGCAATAATCTTTATTAGACAGAAATACAAAGCCTGAAAAATTGCACTGTATACCCAAACATGTATGAAAACTCCTAATTACTTAGTGTTTTTAGCTACACACATTGTTAACAGGTGTATAAAATCAAGCACGTAGCCATGCAGTTTCCACGGACAAATACTTCCAGTGGAATGGTCACACTAAAACACGGATGCCACCTTTCCCAAAAGTCAGATCTGCTCCACTAGATCTGCCCCAGTCAGCTGTAAGTACTTTTTTTGGAAATGGAAATGGAAATGGAGCAACAACAGCTCTGCCATGGAGGTGTAGATCATGCAAACTCAAAGAGAAGGCCTGCTGGGCGCTGAAGCACATAGAAGGTAAAACTCTGTGGCATCACTCACTACAGAACTCCAAACTGGCTCTAAAAAAAACAACAAAAAAAAAACATTAGTACCAAAACTGTGTTTGGGAGTTTCATGAAATGGGTTTCCATGCCTGGGCAGCTGTACACAAGCCTAAAATCAATATGTGCAATGCTGGAGAGGTGTAAAGCATCCTGCCACTAGACTCTGGAGCAGCGGAGCAATTATCCTTCTTCCACCAGCTCACACTTTACCATCAGGCAGTGTGATAGACTGATCTGGGTTTGGCAGATGCTGCGTACTGGAACGTGCCAACAGTAAAGTTTAGAGAAGGAGGAGTAATGGTCTATGACTGTTTTTTGGGGTTTGGACCCCTTACAGCATGGAAAGATGTTTTAAACAGTTTTCTACTTTGTGGCAACAGGTTTTGGAAGGCCTTTTTTTGTGATATGACTGTTTACAAAGGGAGGTCCCTGACATGGTTTGTTGTGGAGAGACTGCAGTGGTCTGTACAGAGCTCTGACCTCAACCCCACTGACACATTCATCCTATGGGATGAACTGGAACATTGACTGCAAGCCAGGCCTTGGCGTCCGACTTGTCTGACTTCACAAATGCTTTTTTGACAGAACGGGCAGACATTCCCAGAGATACACTCCAAAATCTTGTGAAAAACCTTCCCAGAAGAGTTGAGGCTGTTATAGTTGTAAGAAGGGGGGAGGGTTGTTTGGGAGCAGGTTGTCCAACAAGTTCGTATAGGTATGATTGTCAGGTGTCCACATACTTTTGGCCATATAGTGGATTTTACTGTTAATTCTATTACTCAACATCTAATCAAATATATTTGTTTATGTTCTAGTCTTGATCTAGTTTGATCAAAGTAGTCTGTTCCAGAATATTCCTTTGGTGTTGCAGTGCTGATGTTCCTAGGCCAGAAACATATTGTACTTCATGCTAGAATGCTAACACAACCACACTGAGCTATGCGAACATGGTCAAATGCCCCATTGCATTCTGCAGTGTGTAACACAATGCAAGCCCAACAAGAGGTGCCTGGTCAAACTGTCTGTATCGCCAGTATGTTTTTGTTCAGTCAGGCCAACAGTTTAATAAGTCTCTCATAGAACTGGTTCACTGGTATAAACATATGCTGTATATGATATGTCAGTACTTCACTGCAGTGTAAGCAGCACACACACCCGTACTGTCAATGTCTTGCTGTTGTGGCTACTGGAATACGCTGAGTGTGTTTCAGACACTACTCCAGTGTTTTCTGTGGTAATAACTTTTTTCATATTCCTTGTTGATAAAGTCCTTTCCATTGGGCAGGTTTTATTCTTTACACACTTCTAATGCAACACATCTGATTGAGCTAATGAAGCCTTTAGGAGTGTCTGAATCGAGTTTTAGCTGGATCAGATTAGAACTATAGTAACTTGCAGAAGAGAAGAGATAAACCCATTAACAGTCAGTTACTACCAGGAAAACACGAACATCAATAAAGCTGGGGATGCAGGAGACGTGTTCGCACCACTTTTTGTCATGACCCATTTCGGCCCAACACCTGGTTGAAAGATTCATTTGTTATTTTCGTCCACCTACTTTTTGAAAGGCCACCTCTACTCCCTATCAACAAACACGAACACAGCACGTCACCCTTAATGGTCGATAAACACAATCACACCCCCGCAGAATGTACCTATGGGGGTATTTAGAGTTTGATATGTGTGACTGTCAAAAAAACAAAAAACAATGAAAAAATGGAAGGTCTGTGGTCACTCTGAGAAAAGCAGGTGTTTTTACCCTCTGCTGTGAACTGTGGGACTGAGGAGTGTGAGTGGGAAATGGAAAGAAAGTAACCACACACACTTAAACACACTCACACAAACACACTCTCTTACACACATACACACACACACACACACACATGTACACACAAACACATATGTTGACACATTATGAAACTTCACTGGAATAGGTTTGGTGTGTGAGAAACAGAGTCAAGAGAGACTAACAAACAGAAACAGAAAGAGAGAGAGAGAGAGTATTCTCTCTCTCTCTCTCTCTCTCTCTCTTTCTCTCACACCCTGAATCAAATTTGTATGCTCTTTCACTGTATTGTGTAATGAGAGAGAGAGAGAGTATTAAAATAAAAGAGAAGAAAGAAAAAGGTGGGTGAGGATAAGAGGGGGTCTCAACCTCTTATCAGCTCACGAACAGAACAGGGAAAGAGATTATTATCAAATCTAATACACACACAGACACCCACCCACACACCCACACACCCACACACACACACACACAGACAGTTAGAATGGATCAGGTGTTTTTTGTTGGTGTAACCAAACTAATGTTAACATGGTGGCAAATTTGTTTCTAATCTGTCTTGCTTTGATTATCAACAAAAATATAGTCCAGTGGTGCAACTGGAAACTCAACATTAAGTACTGCGTCTAAACAAAGTAAGATACAGTTTTCCATCAGGTCAAATGGGATTTTGGCCACTGTTAGGTTGAGGATGTCCACCCTAGCAACAATTGCTATGAAAGCAAAAAGGATAGATATGAACAGTTATAAAACAGCAATGTTAACACAACAATAACTGCTACTACTACTACACATCATATATCTAAATACTCTGATGTCTGTATTTCGTGAATTCATATAATTAATGTATAAAAAACTCCAGAAACCACCTCTGTTTAATCATTTCATTCACAAACAGAGTGAATATAGGGGGCTATATATGTCAGATTGTGATCTGCTGGAGATAGTGGGAAGAAGAAAGAAAAGAAGGTCTGTTTGACCTGTTCATCATTTCATTTACTGAATGTATTCAACTTGCAAATCATGCATGAAGTTCACCTTGTCACAAGCACCCACCCTTATACTGCTACTGTGTGTGTCTGTGTGTGTGTGTGTGTGTGTGTGTGTGTGGAGAGAGGTACCTGCAGGTGCACAGGAATTCAAAATATATCCAGAAAACATGTTTCTTGTCAAAATCTCTCTCTCTCTCTCTCTCTCTCTCTCTCTCTCTCTCTCTCTCTGTCTCTCT
>JBBPCZ010000136.1:28346543-28350512 GCA_037974445.1 Brycinus macrolepidotus | reverse complement strand
ATCCCTAAGTAGTGAAAGAGCATATAAGTTCATGGTTACTCTCTTCCTTGTAGACTGCTGCGCTTTATTTTAATTTTCTAATCACACAATGTGCACATATATCCTCTGGTATGTCATGTGCATATCGTGTAAATAATCATAGTGGGCTGCCATGACCAAAAAATGCCGGGGCCGTTTTTTGGTCCCAGTCCAGCCCTGCATTATGGGTATTATTAAGAACACAATTCCAACAAATTTTATATATATAGGTATGACCAAGAAAATCTGTAACAAGGTATAATGGGTTCTTGTAAAATGACAGAAAAACATGCTCCTTTGTCTTAAAGACATTCTGAAAAGCTAGGTGCCCCCAAACTTTTGACCGGAAGTGTTTGTTGGAGAGAGGAGGAAGGTGGAAGGATGATAGCAGGTTGTTTTAGTGGTTTATTGCTGTAGCAGGATAAGAACAGTTTATTATACGTTTCCTCTCCAACCAATTAAGTAAGTAGCCTGACTACTTATCAACCAGCCTTTCATCTGTGCTTTGGTCAGTTGCACTCATCTAATCACACACACACACACAAACACACACACATACACACACACACAGAACAAATAAAGCCTATAATTAACTCTTTTCTGGTATTATTCAGTAAATACCATGAACTACTCAGTATCTGCTAGAAATCATTCTGCAACTACTACAAATTATTTAGCATTTTTATGAATTATTCCAAAACTACTACAAACTGCTTTACACCTGCCATTAAATATTCAAAACTTCAATTAATTGGTTTTAGTCAGTCCACAGAAATAGATGTTCCATTGTAGCAAAACTAAGACAATTTTCTTAGGAAAAAATGACTCAGTCACTTCTTACTTGTTAGTATCCTTCTAACTGCAAACCTACAAGCAAGAAATGACATTTTAGCAACTTCTGTGAATTATGCAGTAACTACTAGGAACTATTTAGTACAAATGATTCTGTATTTACTATGCATTATTGAAACATATCTACTATGAATTATTCAAAACCTCCTGTGAATAATTCAGTTACTACTATGACTTTTTTTTTTCTGAAACTATTTTAAGGTGTAGATAGGTGGAGCTCCATGAGTGGTCAGAGAGTGGAAACAGAAGGTGGGGTTTCTAATAAAGTGGACATGGCTTTTTTTCATCACATCATGATCAGTGTGTTTATTGTGTGTTTTTACATTTTTTGTTTTGCTTTATAAGACAGAACATCATTGGTAGGCCACTTATTTCTGTGGGCTGATTCCTTCAAACCAAAAATGTTCAATAATAATATTTGCTACAGCTTTACTTAGCCTGTTAACAAATTATAACCTTCTAGTAAATAATAACGATTTATTTTTAGTTGGAAAAAAATGTAATTAGAAAATATGCTAATTAGACATAAATTATGCATGCATGCATGCATCAACTTCTAGCAACCAATAGCTATCAAGTGTCACGTCTGTGCCGCCTCCGCAACGCCCCCAGCGGTCACGGTCGCCAGAGTACTAGCTGAGGTCTCCGTCATGCCCCCCTTTCCACGTGCAGGTTTGTTTGTTTGGGTGCGGTGCCTTGCAATCCACCTGCAGCGGACTGAGCCTCCGTACTTCTCCTGATTGGGTTGCTAGACGCCCGCTTATTAACTCAGGTGTTTTCCCCTCATGTCATTATTACTTTGAGTAAAATTTGATAGGTTCTGTTCCCTGATTGGTTTGTGTGTTTTCCACCCCTCTGTGTCTTTTGTATTTAAGCCAGCCGATCCAGCTGTATGCGGAGTGCGTACAACCTTGTGCGGATTCAAGCAGGCAACAAGTGGAAGACCACTTCCAGTCACTGCCATTACCATGTAATGCCATATGGACTTCTAAATGCGCCGTCCTTCTTCCAATCATTCATGAACGTGTTTCGTGACATGTTGAATAAATTCATCATAGTTTACTTAGATGATGTCCTCATCTTCTCAAAATCAGAACATGTGTCCCACGTGCGTAAGGTCCTCTGTCTCCTGCTCGCCCACGGGTTGTATACTAAGGCTCTATCTTTCTCCTTAGAAAGAAGGCAAACTCCAGTATCGCTCACAGTCTCGGGCATCTACCTGTCTGGCTGCCGCACGTAGCGGAGCTTCGTGATTCCTGGTGACTCCAGTTAAGGAGTGAAACCTACTTCCTCGAGTTTTACTCAGCGAAGAAGTGACTTCCATGTGCCCTGCACTGACTTCCCTATATGCATTCCTGGCCAGCCTGAGAAAAAGACTGTCTGTGTAGTGCTCTCCTGAGCTCTTTCAGTTTATAGTGACTGTTTACGTTTCCCTGAACCTCGTATCTGGATTAAAGCTTTTATGTTCTGTATACTCCTGCAACTGTAAAACAGGACAAAGAACAAGAAAATTAATGAAAGCAATAATAATAATAATAATTATTATTATTATTATAATAATAATAAGAAGAAGAAGAATAATAAGAATAATAATAATAATAATAAAAAAAATTAAATAATAATAATAAATGACTAATCATCTCAATTATTAGTAACCTGCTAACTGCAAACCTTCTATCAAGCAATGACCTTTTAGCAACCAGAAAGCAGAAAATGACAAAATTGCTGAAGTAATTTATTTTATTTGAGTGGAAATTATGTACATATTTGTGCACTTTCACAAATGTGTCACATCTTTTGGTCATTATTACGACAAGGGGTACTAAATATGGGGGCTGTTTTTCCCACCATGGCAAAATGAACATGCTAATTCACAACCACACATAAAATGAAACCTTCTATACTATTATATAAGAAGACTTTTGCTCAGCGTTTTTATTTAGTTTTTTTCACAGATAGGAGGTCTTGTGGTTAAGATGCGCTTCCACTGTGGGGTCGTTTAAGGGAAAACCCCCAAATCGTCACTTTGGTATTCATTAAAATGCAATGAATGCTTTTGCTATAACTTTATAGCTCATTGCATTGAAGCTATAAGATTTTAATGTGTCTTGTGGGCTGGATAGTTTAGAGTGCAACTTGATAGATCAACAGGTGAAAACAGAGTCATAGCTTGTTAGTGCTCATTTCTTGGCAATGTTTTGGTCACACACATTAGAAGGTGTGTGACTGAAACATTCCACAACAAGAATGACCTTTATATGTTTATGACCAAAAAGTACACTGAAGAGCATAATCAAACCTGTGGGATAGGGCATTTGTGGGACTTAGCAGGTTGGCATTTTGCTTTAAAGGTTGTTAACTGAACTTTCTTGATATAGAATAACTCTGCAAACTAAACTCCTAAAATAATTGTAGAGCATGTTATTTAGAACGCGTCTAATGGGTTGTTATGGGTAGGTTATTGTTAAACTGGTTTTTGCTCAAAACTGAAACGTTACTTCTTTCTTTGCTTCATGGAAACACTTCACGGAAATGTTTGGGCCCTTTCCAGTGTATCAACAATGTGTTTCCCAATGTATAGCCAACAGTACAGTTTGACTACTGATTTACTGAGTGATTTGTCCTTCATATCTCATATTCGGAATTCCCACATCAGTACAGAACATGGCTAAATTCTAAAATAATTTTTTTTATTACCAATAATTCAGACATGTGAAAATGGGAGAAATGCATGAATGGAAAGAGAAATAAAATGAGTTCACAAACCTGAACAGATAAAGATTAATTCATTCATTCATTTTCTGTAACTGCTTAATCCTTACTAGGGTCACAGGTACCCGGAGCCTATCCCAGGGTCTACGGGCGCGAGGCAGGGACTCACCCTGGGCGAGGCGCCAGCCAACCACAGGGCGCACATACACACACCATTCACTCACACACTCACACCTACGGTCAATTTAGAATCCCCAATTCACCTGACACGCATGTCTTTGGACTGTGGGAGAAACCAGAGACCCCGGAGAAAACCCACGCCACCACGGGGAGAACATGCGAGCTCTGCACACAGAACAGAAAAGATGACATCCCTAAATAAAAACG
>JBBPCZ010000136.1:28339043-28344043 GCA_037974445.1 Brycinus macrolepidotus | reverse complement strand
AGTTAACACCTCTTAGTACTACACTATTTCTTCTTATTTCTTACTCATGGTGCTTTAAAAAAAGTGGAGAAAATCTGTGGAAAATGTTAATTCTACACTCATTCTTGTTTGTAGAAAGGAAGGGGAGATCTTTCAGTATGATTTGTTTTATCAGACATTATTGTTGTCTTTAGTCTTTTCAAAACTGAATGTCAATGTAAGTCTTATGTAATCACAAATAAGTAATGATGTAATGTAAACAAATGTATAGCAAAACTACAATAACTCTGGATTTCCAAGGGTTAACACCCAAGCGTACATACACACACACGCGCGCACACACACACACACACACAAACATACACACACAGATGATTATACTCTACATTACTGGTGTACAGATAAGTGCTTTCTTCCTCAGGGCGTGTGCATGCACACACACACAGACACACACACATACACACACACACACATGGTTTATAGATAAGTGTTTGGCTCCTCAGGGCCTGCCAATCCACAGTAATCCTACAAACACTCTGAATTTTCATTTCAAACAAAAGACAAATCCACGTGCAGACATGACCAAATCTCTCTCTCTTCTTCCTCTTTTCTCTTTCTCTCATCTTTCATTGTTCTGCTCTTTTTTTTCTCTTTCTCTCATTCGCATTTCTCTTCTCTTGCTCCAACCACTTGTTCCTCTTCCTTTTATTTATGGGACTTCATGAAAGAAGGCAAAAATGATGAATCGACGTTTCATTTAAAACACATCAGTTTGGCAATTTATAAATGCAACAACAAAAACATACAAAGTTCTGATTCAGTGCATCAAAATCTCAAACGGATTTGATTATTTTGATGTGATACATAATTGCTTTTTAAAAAACCCTGAATACACAAATGACTAGAGGAATGGAGATCATGACTAATTTTAATATTCCAAAATTGGCACTTTTAAATCAGCAGACATTAAGATTTAGCCATGCAGTTTTACACCCCCAGTACATTTTTTACACATCATCAGGATTTTGAAGAAAATGTTGATGTCATCATGAAAGTAAATTTCAAAATAAGATCTCTTTATTGTCAAATCTATTTCTCCAAGACATAACTGAGCTCAGTTTAACATCAATGAGATTTTGATCATTTTCTCAAACTTCTTAAATTCAGATTGTGGGAAAGAACCTTCCTCTAATATCAGTCCAATCCCAGTTTAAGATCTTAAAATGAAGAAGAGTGGAAAAGTTGAAATGTAAATTGATTTTGTCATAAAGTTATTCCTTTCAAGAACAATGCCTCAACATTTATGAGCTTCTTGGTGCTCTCCTTCAGGTTCTTGATCCGCTGGTCATCCTGATAAACTCTTGGGATGATCAATAGTGGAAGGTCACTGTCTGAGCAAACATAAGCCCTCAACATCACTGCAGCAGTAACAGTAGGGTAGATAGCAGAGATGGTCACAAGTCCACAACTCACAGTCTGAATCAAGTCTTGAGTCTTTAGTACATTATCTACTGTAGGCTTTATGGGACAAAAAGTAAACTCCTACTGAAAAGTTTTTCATTAACCCTTTCCAGTCACCCCATTCAAATTTGAAAAAAAAGTCTTACTCACCTCACTGCACTGAGAAACGGAGGGAAAAGATAACATTGTACAATTACTGTAACCTCATTGAAGGAGAGAGCTGTCCAAAGAACAGTTAAGACAGCTTTAAACCTTTATATTACTATGTCGGGTTTGTTTTTATAGTAGGGTTTTCTGTTATAAATGATATTTTCAGTTCTGTTCAACCATCTTAGCTAAGTATGTAAGTAGGTTTACACCGTAACTGACATTAGCCAACAAAAATGACTTATCCTCTCAAGTTCACTCTTGTTAGCTTTAGCCTAAAGCACATTACAGTGAAGTTATTACATGCTAGCAAGAGCACAAGGACTGATCAACCTTCAGTTTTGAACATTTATAATTTCTGTTACTCTGATATCCTCCATTTGTGTTCATTCTTATCCGTTTATTGTGCAAAATTTGTCAAATTTATTAAACATTTTTGTCAGATCTACATTGGTTTTGGGTGTGAAATTTTAAGAATGAACTGATTTTTAGATTAATTTTTGAGTTAAACTTTTAGATTTTTAAAAGACTGGTTAATACTGGAGCCACACATTTTGATTTTTGTATTCTAGCATTTCCCTCAGAGAGCAAAAGTGGACATTTTGGCATCTCTCAACAACCTTCTATTCTACTATACACACACACACACACAAACACACACATACACAGACATATGCTCACACAGAACTGTCAGTATGGCTATTAGGAGTGTCCACTCCCATCTGTGTGTGGCTGAAGACCGTTGTTGTTAGGTGGGGCCCCAGGGCCCCGGCTGCTGACCCCTGGCTCCAGCCGCATCCATTAGACTAATTACAGCAGTGCATGGGGCCAGAGGAGGGCCAATTACAGCCCTTCATCATCAAGGGCTAGAGTTACACACACACACACACACACACACACACACATTCACTGAAAAAGTTCTGATTCAAATGCTTGCACCATACTAATTTCCACATGAATAAAATATATTACATCAACACAGTTATTGCCATAAGTAATAATAAAGTAACACAGTGCTGATGTTATGTACAATTGTATGACACCATTTATCAAAACACACATATTGTTGATTTTCTGTTGACTATCCCTGCATGGAACAAAGAGGACATTGTTATTATGTTTATGTTGCTTGACATATTTGCTTGACATTTTTTATTCCATTAGTCATATTTCTGCAGAATTTAACATGTATGAAAAAGCTAATTTTGTCAAGTCTGGGTACCTTTTCAGTCAATAACTTTTTGGCTGAAACCACAGCCTCTCAATGTTTCTTGTAACCAGCTAACAGTCCTTCTCTTCTTGATTTAGGAAATATTTTCTACTTTTTTCTTGCAGAAGGCTTTTAGTTTAGAAGTATTCACAGATTGTCTTACAGGCACAGCATATCTAATCACAGATTTTCAATTCTATTCAACTCTGAGGATGGTGAGGAGTGTTTCAAAAACGTAATCTTTTGTTTCTTGCAGTTCAAAGTTAATTTTGATGTGTTCAAAGAATTGTCTTGTAATATCCAACTTCTTTTCTTTCTTCACTGAATGTGGGATGCTTTCTTCTCATTATAAAAGATTCGGCCTCATGCTTAACAGTTGGCAAGGTGCTTTTATTGAAGTATACATTTCTAGATTGTAGCTATATTCAATTTTTGTGTCACCAGACCACATGCTTGATTCCTAAATGGCTCAAAGTGTTACGTGGCATAGTTCACTGTGGTGAGATCACAATAAGGTTACTTTCTGATGACCCCTCAATGCAGATGATGTTTGTATAACAAGCACAGCACAGAGGACCAGTACATCACTATTCCTGTGCCAGCCAAATCTTCCAGTAAGACCGGGATGTGATGGTTTTGCTTTACACACCTGACCAGCCTTGACTTTTATGTAACTAAATAATTAAATAATGGGACTCCTAACAAGCACACAAGACTTGGAAGACCACCAAGAATGTCCTTTTCAGATAAACAGGATTTTCATCTTTGAGAGAGAGGAGGAAACCAAGCTCAGCTCTAGCTTCAGATGTTTTAAATCCACAGGTGTTTCTGTCCTTCCACTGTGAGAAGACAGTTCAGCTCTGTGGGTCTGAGAGAATGTGTAGCTGTTCAAGAAGCCCTAACTGAGGAGGTAATTTGCACCAAAACTGGATATCTGAGATGTGGTTTTATGAATGTGTAAATTTGTAATTGGGATTACATGGACCATGAGAAACAGAAAACGCAGCAAAGACTTCTAAGAATTCTGTTCTTCTAAGACTGAGCTCTCCTGAAAAGACTGGAAGCTGTGATAAAGGCAAAGGGTGGGTTTTTTGTGGGGGGTTTTTTATTCATTTTTAAATACTGACATTGTTATGTGACTGAAGTTATTCTTTTATGTGTATGATACTGCATCACACTTTTGAACTGAAAATGCACTGCTTTCTGAATTGGCGGTTGAAAAATCAGGTTACACACAAAATCAGTTGTAGTTTTACTGATTTGACATCTACATACAAATGGTCTCTGCTTTCTGAGGTCCCAAACTTGAATACAGTCCAAGAATTATTTTTGCCCAATTCCGTTTGGCATCCAAACATGAAAGGCAAACACTGGGGAAAATACAGGGTAAATCTGTTAAAAGTGGACTGCGAGAAAATGACCTGAGCCCGACACTTATTCTGAAAATGCAGTGATTTGCAGTGATGAGCAATCAGGTCCTTTCAGGTTCAGACAAATTTTTCAAACTCTGTCTTACACACACCCAGAGTGATTACCATTTGGTAAAGTGTGTGATGGTGGTGATGCCACATTCTTCACTCAGCATGACCACATGCTTGCATTTCCCATTATTCAAATGACCATATTTATACATTCTGTCCAGTGCTGATCTCAATAAAAAAATCTGGATAACAGATAACAGTACAAAAAATGATTTTGATTAAGGTAAAAATATCATTTAAGGGGGAAGAGAGAGAGAGGAAGAGAGAGAGAGAGAAAGAGAGAGAGAGAGAGTTATAGTTCTCTCTGTAAGAAACATTAGAGCTTTTTAGAGCAAATATATTCTGAAATGCATGCAAGCAAACTGTAACAGCAACAAAAATAAATCTTTATAACAAAATGAAATACCTGTGTGTGTGTGTGTGTGTGTGTGTGTGTGTGTGTGTGTGTGTGTGTATGTCCTGAGATAAATGACAGATGGACGTGCCCGTGTGTATGACAGGATTGTATCTGTGGGTGATTCTGTATGGCCAAGGGGTCATAGAAGTGCTTTTTTGCTATACACACCTATGTGTGTGTGTGTGGTGTGTGTGTGTGTGTGTGTGTGTGTGTGTGTGTGTGTGTTAGCAGGGGTTCAATCACTTCCAGATAGATAAGTGTGTGTTATCTCTTGAGGTGGTGTACTGGGGACAGATTTAAAAAAAAATGCCTGCACAGTCTTGCC
>JBBPCZ010000136.1:28317243-28332243 GCA_037974445.1 Brycinus macrolepidotus | reverse complement strand
TGGTCCTGTTCTGAAGAAGAGTGTGACATCATCAAACTCACTGGTCCTAACCAAGCTTCTTGGTTGTCAGCTGAGACAGTGCAACTCAACAAACTAGAGTTATCTAGAAATGAATTAAATACAATTCGACAAATAAGATAGGCTGTGAAATGCTTTCTACATCCAAATTAAACTGGAAAGTATTGGAAAAGCTGAGCTGAACCTGATATTGCAAACAAAATTCCTTGCGTCCTTTCTTATTCAACAGAACTGGCTTTTTTGCAAGGAAAATTTATCTCATGTTCGGTGTGGCCGGAGCTTAAAACTGCTAGTGAGACTAGTGCTACATGTGGATGATGATCAGAAGGTTGAACAAACTAGATGATGAACTGGTAAATATGACTTCACTACATTTGAGTGCTTGAAAAGAGAACCGGAGAATACGTGTCCTGCCTTTTCTTTGGTCTATTATACAAAGAACATAGTTTACACAGAAATGCATCAGGTTGGTGAAAATGGGGGAAATGGGCCCCTTAAGAACAATCTCCATTTACTGTAAAACTAAACCATATCTGAGCATGAACTTAGCATGTACAGGACGATGATAGAGAAACCCTAACACACAGGAAATAAACTAGAGCAACATAAAATTCAGTTAGGATATGTTTTTAGATCATGTGATTATCATATGTTATTATACAGGAAAGCCCCCTCATACATCAATCTTGCATCAGTTGGTCAAAAATGTAGTAATCAAAGTACAACACTAAAAAAAATTGCATTTTAGAATCACCTCAACAATGTATATCTTACATGTCTTGTTCATTAATTAAATAGCTATTGTGTTTATAGAAATCACACAATGATTTCATATAATTTAATTTAGTGGTATCAGGGTCTCTTTAGAATCTTGGTATCCTCTTATAACATCAAAATCAAGGGGAAAACTGAAAAACTAGACTAGCTGTGTGTGTGTGTGTGTGTGTGTGTGTGTGTGTATTATGTCTTTCTCCTTCTATTTTTTCTCTTTTTCTCTCTCTCTCTTCTCTCTCTCTCTCTCTCTCTCTCTCTCTTTAGAAGAGATTTATGTTCTTATTTAGAGAAATATGGTCGGGAAACTCCCTAAATCTTACACGCACACACACACACACAGACACACGCACACACACTGACTTGTGCATACCAGCACCTGCACATGCTTACACATTTTCACATGAGGCAAGAAAATGAGGAGCTGTTGACATGTGCACGGTCGACAGGTGATTTACGCTAAACCTGAAACTTTGACAAGGAACTTGGCAAACTCTATCAGTCCGGATGCATTTTATTTCTGGAAAGCAAAGATGTAATAAAAATGGTCACTGTCCATGCCCAGAAATGTGTTTTTGCATAGCAACTGTTGCTAGGTTGGACAAGCTTTACGGAACAAGGTTTAAATACCATTCAACCCAAGTTACACAACTCAGTTTTTGTGAAAATACCAAAATGTTGAGTTTTAATTACTGCTGATGCACACTCTGCTCCCTCTGCTACTATGACACATAACAATCTGATTGGTGATGTCTAATCAGATTGTTGATATGTGTCATAGTACCAGACTGTGGAGATTGATGAAAAAGTGGCAAGCAAAGCATGGGTCATAATTAAAATACATGATCTGGTTAAATTCAAAAAGAAGAACAGGGCACTTTGTGCCACAGACGTAATCTACAGCTCTATGTATTAAATTTGCTTGTGTTTTAGCAACGAGCCCCCTAAAGTGTCCAACAGCTGGAATAGTAAGCACTTCAATTTGTCACTATAAAAAGCAAGATTAACTTAAAGTGTACTGCTACTGCATTTGACAGTTACAGATATAACTATTCTAAAATCCCCCAGCTCTCCCACTTCCCACGTTCCTGGGAGTACTTTTCGTCCTTGTGTAAACAAACTAATGGTAGCACGATGGCATATTGTTGTCTTCGACTGGACAATCTGTTTAAGTGTAAAAGTATCAGCAAAATAAAAGAAAAAGTGATTATGGGATTGTGAAACACACAAGCGGTGTGTTTTTATGTGCAGCGGTCTGTGGTGATTTAGTGCTGTGTCATACAGGTATGAGCATATGTGCTGCTGTCAGGCTCAAGCTTGTGGCCTGAGGTGTGTGACAGCCTAACAATAACAAAACAATACACACACACACACACACACACACACACACACACACACACATTATATTTCTGAGAATGTGGGATCATTTATATGCTGCATGTATGTTATAGAATACTTATACACAGAAGTATGAAGTAAATAACATTCTTACAATGGCACCTGTCAAAGGGCTGATGATGATAGTATATTAGGCAGCAAGCGAAGTTGATGTTGGGAGCAGGAAAAACTGGTGAGTGTAAGGATCTGAGCAACTTTGACAAGGGCCAAATTGTGACTGAGTCGGACCATCTCCAAAACGGCAGGTCTTGTGAAGTGTTCCTGGTATGCAGTGGTTAGTTCCTCCTAAAAAAGTGGTTCAAGGAAGGACAACTGACAACAACCGAAAGGACAACACAGTCATGGGAGCCTGAGGCTCATTGATGCATATGTGGAGCGAAGAGCTACTGTTGCATGAATTACTAAAAAAAAGATAACACTGGCTATGATAGCAAGATGTCAGAACACTCAGTGCATCACAGCTCACAACCTGGGGAAGAGATGGCACCTGGATGCTCTATGGCATCCAGTCAGTGTGAAACACTGCGCAATATTCTGCTTGGAAACCTTGGGTCCTGCATTCATATAGATGTTACTTTGACATGTATCAGCTACCTAAACACTGTTGCAGACCAAGTACACCCCTTCATGGCAACAGTATTCCCTAATGGCAGTGGCCTCTTTTAGTAGGTTGTGCCCTGCCACACTGCAAAAAATTGTTCAGGAATGGTTTGAGGAACATAGCAAAGAGATCAAGGGGCTGACTTTGCCTCCAGATTCCCCAGATCTCAATCCGACTGAAGATCTGTGGGATATGCTGGACAAACTAGTCCAATCCTTGGATGCCCCACCCCACAACTTCCAGGACTTGATGCTAATATGAAGGCACAGCATAAACCCACACAGAACACCGTAAGACCACAAAGATAATGAAACATAAAAAAAGCCTGAAAGCAAATTGAAAATGCTCCAGTACATAACACAGCCCTCAGACCTACAACTTATTAATACAGTTTTGTATCTGATGAATAAGGATTTATTCCACATAAAAGCCCAGATATCCAAATAAAAAATGTCTGCACTAGCTTACTAAATTACTAAAAGTTACTGAACATGGAAAAAAATGGCATATTGATGAAGGTGGAAGTTATGGTTTATAGTTTATACCCTGCTGTGTAAAAACATTCCAGGTTAGTAAACCAGCACACATTTTAAATGTTATTATTATATTTTATGTGAAGTGGGAAGGGAATGAGAGGATGGATAAAGGAGACTGTTTAATAATGAGGCAAGATGAGAGAGTGATGAGAAGAACAGGACAGCCAGAGAGATGCTAAAGACTTGTAAAGGCAGGGTCAGGGCAAAGGCCAAAGGCCGCCGGTCTGTTCAAGATAAGGCTCATCTCTTTCAGCTTTGAGTGACAGTTGAGGCATGAGCTTTATTCACAAACATACAAAACTAAAGCGTAAACTGTAACGTCTTAGTAAATTATAGTTAATACTATGTCCCGTCTGTATTATGTATTCTTTTCAACTTGGTAAAAACAAGGAAAAAACACATTTTTTCACAATAATGCTCATTTTTGCTAGCACCACATTATTTTGCTTTCTAGATTAATAAACATCCTTTATGTTGTGCATTGTGATTTTACAGAGATTCCTTCTGTAAAGAGTCATGGTATTAAGTTGCCTTCTCTGTGTTTTTCATATTCCAAAAGTATTCATATTTGCATTTTTCCCAGGAATTGAAACTTCAAGAACATTTTTGAAAGCAAGAACATTTTTGTGTATTAACATTATGCATTTCTGTGTAAAATGTTAGGCATAACACACCCTTGAATGTCTACAATGATACTGAATAATATTTATTATAAAATGAAAATAAAAACAACAACAACAACAACATAATAATAATAATAATAATAATAATAACAATAATAATAATAATAATAATAATATTTTAAAGGCAAGATTCACTGTTGTTCCCACCTATACAGTCCAAATATTTGGGGTCTCTGAAAAGGAATCCTACATGAATGATCCACTCACAGCTTAAGAAGCAGATATATTTATTTCAGCAGCGATCTCCATGAGCTTTGTTTTTCCACAACATTCACAATGCTTGCAGGGTGAGATGCAGTATCAGAAAAGAGCAGTGCAAGTTCTTTTGTAGTGCTTTATAATTGTGATCTCCCCAACAATGACAACCGTTTATATGCAGATGATACACAGATGATGACTAACTCTATCATCAGATGAGAAATATTTAACGTTAATTAGGTACACAGTTATCTATCTGTCTACCCGTTGTGGGTGTGTGCAGCAACTGAAGTTTTGTCAGTTGATATCTGCTGTCCTCTAAGTATTCCAGGGAATCCCGTCTAGGAAAGTAACCATAGTGACTACATTGTTTGCAATCTGTGTATATATGTGGGTGTGTGTGTACAAGCCACCCTGAAAGATCTTAAGGTAAGTTACAATTTTTGGAACACACCATCCCTGAGCAAAGACCTTCATTTATAGAAGGCCTTATTAACCCATTAAATAAATGCATGTACCATTTGCTTACAGCCGAATATGTTTCTGTTTACTGGGGCATAATTAATTAATTGCTGATAGTTTAGTAATCTTTAAGAAGCAGACTTATTACAATGTTTCCCTTCAAAAGTACCGCAGTGTACCCAAGGCCTCAAAGGTACCCTGACCTTCAAAACCTACATGCCTTTAACTCAAACTGAAACCCACATCCAAAAATCCACATCCACATCCTCAACAAAAAGACATTTAAAACACAAGTCTGTCAAGTTTTTCAAGTGAAACATGCAGGTCTGTAAGTATGACTCAGTCTAGTGGACGTTACTAGGACTTCAGGGTATTCTCAAATTTCGAAGTTTTGCCATTCAGCCAGTCATATTTCACCTGTTTTATATGTTGCACAGTTTTCCAATATAGATACTTTGCTGCAAAAACAATGGGAATTTACCTGCAAAAGGTCATTGTAAGCAGATCACACTAGAAACATAGCATAGTTATGTACAGGCAAGTGTCATCAGACTTACAATTGTGAAAGGTATAGGACCCTGTTAGGTTTCTACCCCATAACACAGGATGGTTAAAACATCACCACTTTAATTTAGAAACATCTTCACTTAGGGCTAATCTCAGCTAAATCCGTGAGTGATTAGTCACGATTAACTACACCAAATCAAGACTACTTATTTATTTCTTTTTTATCATTTGCCATGCCTCACTCGGAATGATGTTGTTTTCTTTTTGTTTGTTTGTTTGTCTTCATTTTAACCTGGTTTCCAATCAGCTGTGTTCTCACAGACCATTAGCCGCAGATACTTACATGCACAGTCACGTGGTGTGAAAGAAAACTGGTCTGATTAGTTATTTTTGTAAAAGAAAAAAGATTCGCACCAGGCCACTTTTGATGCTCACATGACCATTGTAGGCACCTTCGCCAATGGACAGGAGTCAGCATGGGCACTCGGACTGGTCTGTGACAGTAGGATGTGATGCACTTCTATCATAGCAAGCATGAACTTTTTCAGCAGTTAATGCTGGCTAATGCTGGCTATGATGCTACAGTAGCTCTATTCAGGGGTCAAGCCAAACAGGGTTGACCTTTATTTCCAGCATACATTAGTGAGCCTTGGGCACCATTGACCCTGACCCTGCTTCACTGGTTATCCTCCCTTGGACCACTTTTGGTAGGTTCTTATCATTGCATACCAGAAACACTTAAGAGCACACCATTTATATGGATTTATTCATTATTCATTAAAGTGCTAAACAAAAGTGACTGATGTGTTCAAATGAAAATAGAAAATACAGTTTTCTTCAAAAGTAATGAAAAATATTTTTTTTTACATTGCAGTAAACTTGATTAACAGACCAATAGAAAATTACTTATTTTATTACATTAACTCACATTCGAAGCAAAACATGTTTAAACGTTTCAAGTTGTGTAAATCAACAATGTAGCCACAAAATGGTATGAAATGTGTATATATTGGAAAATGGTAGTAGAGAGGAAAGTGATAATAGAGGAAATGAGCGTTTTGAGTGAATTAGTTTAGTTGCGTTATTTTTGTTTGTATCATGGAAAGTGACATTCAAGCAGTTATGAAACCACACACATAGACACAACAATGCCGAGCACAGCAATAAACCTCAGTACAATGCTTTAGCCTATATTACAGCATCAAACAAAAACTACTGAAACACAATATGGCCAAATTGAATACAAATGATGACAAGATGCCTGTATTTGTGTAAGTATTTTGTGTGTGTATCTGTGTGAATGTGTACATATGCCTGCTTGTGTGTGTGTGTGTGTGTGTGTGTGTGTGTGTTTGTGTGGTGAGAGATTTAGCAGGATGAGTAAGATGCTGTATTGTTTGCTCGGACTGGCGGGTGCTGGTATTGAAAAGGCATCATGCTAGCAGCCCGCAGGCTAGCACCAGACATCAACAATCGCACTTCAATCGCTCGCACACACTGATCCTGTATTCACACAGCTCTTAATCATCCCCTCTTAATGCCAGCATGCTGGAAACACACACTCGTACACACACGAAAACACACACGCCTGGGGAAAAAGACTGAGCTCTCTGTTAAACTCCTGGCAGATTGACTCATGTCTCGCTGAAATGTATTACATGTATCTTATGCCTCTAACTGTGTTTTACACATCTTTCCCTTATGCATCGCTGCAATGGCCTTTGCAAGGTGCTTAGAGCATTAAAGGCAATTCTTCCATTTCAATTTACAGATGCTCTGTTGAGCACATATCAGCTTACACACATATTCTCTAAATATTACAGCATTAACATGCTCATAATATTACTTTGTACTTCCTTAACCCTCGTAAGTTAACAGTTTTACTGTCATTTTTCAATCATGTAATTACACAATAAAGTACATATTATTAACATTCAGTATCAACAGATCTTACCCTTTCCAGCTTTTTTGTTTGTTTTGACACTTACAGTGACATGGCAAATGGCAAGTATGTAAACACAACAATAACTTTTTATTGAATTCAGATCTTTAGTCACTTTCCATAGGTCCTCTACTTGGTTTAATGAACTATGGGTGAGAAGTAAATGATATAAATTCATAAAATGTTTGTATGTTTTATTAATAATGATACTATATAATAACTGTAAAAGGTCTAACGGACTTTGAAAAGTACACACCTTCTTTGTTTTTTGATCCCACCACAAATATTTTACTTTGCCCTCCCACAACAAAAGATTTTAGTAACATTTTAGTAAGATATACATGAAAAAAATTTATAGAAATACATTTCAAAAACTTTGAAACCGACCTGCCTACCCACCTTCCTTATTTGTATATCCCTTTGACTTTCTTTGGCCCTCAGAACACCTTGCTCTTTGGTCCCCCCAAAACTTTGAAACTTGCTCAAATTTTTCATTGTTTCTTTTTGTGCTTCTTGACCCGCTACAGACATTTGGGACGCCCATGACAAAAAGGTTGAGCACCACCTGCTCTAGAGTGGCTATTCACAAAGGGCAAATGATGGAACTCGAAAAAATGCAACATGAATGTGAATGAAATTAGAATTTTCTTATATCACATGATATGCACTTTTCCAGAGTGAAAAAAATATTCCAGTGAAAATCATTCTTCATGTTTGCAAAGTGTCCATGATTGGTCGGAAAGGACTAAGAGGGGCTAGCTGTGAACCCAAACATAACCATTAGCTGAATTCACGGGGTGACGCTGAGCCTTACCTGGCAAAATAGATATTGAACAATAGCAGTGGCCACATAACATTCAATTACTATGCACGCTGACCAAATCTGCAAACATCATCAGCACATAAGAAAATGATTTAAAACTCTATTTTTATTTTTGCCTTTTTAATTAAATAACTATAAAACATTAAAATAAATGTAAATGAACATAAGAACAGTAAAATGTAATACGATTCAAATAAGTAAGTTATATCATGAATATGTTATATTATGAATATGCTGGTTAGAAGAATACAGTCAGATTACTTTCATTTTACATTTACGGCATTTAGCAGACGCTTTTATCCAAAGCGACTTCCATTCCCTAACTACAGGGGAACTTGGGTTAAGGGTCTTGCTCAGGAACCCAGTGGCGGTATGCTGAAGGTAGGATTCATTTCATACCAGGGCATGCCATGAGTGAAACACATTATCGGGAAGGTGTTCGGAGGTAAAACATGATGTTCTTGCACAGCATTTCTCCCTGCCCAGTGGTGCACAATAACATAATCAAAAATTAGCGCTTGTTTTAGATGTGGGTCATTACATGGGTCAGTTTTGATTTCAGCTAGACTATTAATATAATTATTACCATTGAGACTGCTATCAATTTCCAAAGCCAATGAGAGCATGGTCATTTGTCCTTTTTGACCTCAGGCCATGGATGGCAGGTGATACCACTGGGACTTCAACACAAACCGAATTAGTCAACAGCTTTAGTTGGTATTGCTGCCTGGGAACTTTTGGTTCCTCTTAAACACTGACAGATTAGCTTCATAAATTATGCAGTAAAGGACAGTGAGTAACCGTGTGAAGCAATAGCACTGCACTGGATGTTAACAGGCTAATCGTAGCGGAGGGGGGTGATGACAGTAAATATGAAGCAGATGTCTGGTGACATTTGGGAAAAGAGAGAGTAAAAAATCCCTCAACAGCAGGACTAGCTTTTATCAACCTGCTGCTTTTATCCATCCTCTCTCTCTCTCTCTCTCTCTCTCTCTCTCTCTCTCTTTCTCTCTCTCTCTCTCCATTTGAGTCTCTTTCTCTCAATCCTTATCCTTTTACTCTCCACCCCGCTCTATCACTGTCTCACAGTTTTATCTCTTTTTATCCCATCTTTTCAAGTTCTGTCTCTCTATCCGTCCCTCTCTCACCATTCTCGCATTTTCTCTTCATCTTATATCTTTTATCTTACCCCACCCCCACCCCATCTCTCTCTTGCACATATTAGTGCTATGTAAAGCTATCCTGTAAGAAGCACTGAGGGACAAATTATTTTATTTCATACCTAAAATCAGGTAAACTTGTAATGTTAATAATGACTTGTAGAAAATGTAAAATAAGAAAACTCTGGGGTCTGTTTTGCCTTAAAACATCTTGCATGTATCTTACCATTATGAATGTGATTTAAAATGATATGTTTAGGTGTATCTATGTAATCTCAAACTATTGTAAAACATTGTCTCTGGCATCAGATAGCAGATCTGTAAGATTTGTAACCTTTAAATGTAATATCATTCTGTGAGGTAGCTTTAAGAGGCACAAATGTTCTATCATTAATGCTGGGACCAATCCTGTTTCAGTACTATTCCCTAGAATGAGAATAAAAAATTGATGGAATTCCCCTTTAGACCCTATGTTTTTTTAGAGAGGGGGTAAAAAGAGAATCCATCCGCCCCTCTTGCCCTCACTATTGTTTCTGATTTTCACGCTTGCAATGGAATACAAAAGGACTTCTTTCTTTCTACGAAACAAGCACTCCCTCCCTCACTCTTTCTCCATCCACCATCGTCCTTCTGCATCCTACTATACCTCAAGCTCAATGTGACACCTGCCCCCCTCTGCCATAACCACCCCACCACCCCTAAAACCCCCTAAAACCACCCCTCTACCCTTACCGTTCCAATCCACACCCTTCTGCCGTCAGCGTTATGAAAAGTACACAGTTTTTTTCCCTTTTCCACGCAGAAAGTGCCCCCTATGACATTTCCTACTTATTAGCTAGTTTTCATACAGGCTTCAATCAAGCTGTTTAATCCTCCAAGGGGAAGAGCCGTTTTAATTCAACGATCGACCGATAAGCAGGCCAATGCAGGCCTGTAAAAAAAAAGAAATGGGAGAGAGAGAGAGAAAGGGAGAGAGAGAGAGAGAGAGAGAGAGAGAGAGAGAGAGAGAGAGAGAGAGAGAGCGAGAGAGAAAGAGATTGAGAAAGAGAGAGAGAGAGAGAGAGAGAGAGAGAGAGAGACAGAGAGAGAGAGAGAGAGAGAGAGAGAGAGTGAGAGAGAGAATGGCTTACACGTAGATGAATCGTGCTTACAAGATGGAAAACCCTGGGCATTAGCTGCTGATCTAAATTTCCTATCTTCTTTCTCTCTCTTCTCTGCCTCATTCTGCTTTTCTTTTTTTTCTTCTCTCTCTCTGTCTCTCTCTCTCTCTCTTTCTCTGTCTCTCTCTCACTCTCTTCTTCTCCCTCCTTCTTCTCCACCATTACCCTTGCCGATTGCAATCTTTCAGCGCCATTGGGTCCTGCGCCTGGGTTGTGTTTAATCTGTCTTTAATCCGATAGATTTTAAATATTCCCCCTGCTACCCGCAGTCTGCAGGCAATTAACTGGCCTTCTGATGCTCCTCTTATCAGTTGCCTCCTTGTATCTGCTCCGAGCAGCCTCCAGACACTGCCAGCCTGACAAATAATACCCGCCATTTACCAGCGAGACCAGCCAACACACACCCCACTCCGCTGCATTATAAACAGGTATTTGGTAAACATATCATACGCACACACATAAACGCATGCACACAAACCAGCAAGCCCCGGAAGACGGCAGTGCCAGAAAGGCAGCACGGAAGGAAGCGAAGACAAAGGGCTGGTGCTATATAGGACATGCATTATGATGTCATCGCTAACAAAACTTGAAATAGTCTCTTTATACGTAAACACGTTCGTAACTTTTATTAAATGTTAACAAGAAGAAATCTTATTTAAGATCATCTCTGTCAGTCCTTTCATGAACAAATGTTCACACAGTATAGTAGGCAGTCGGTGTTTTAAAATAGTGAAAACAGTATATTAGTTATGAGGTTTTGGTTATATATGTAGCCCATTCATTATGATGTCATCACTGTCATAATACTTCATATCTCAAAATGTAACTTTATTGGAAAAGAAAAACAAATCATTTAAACTCTTTATGTATAACAATGCACAGACAATGTTATATTGTACAGATTTTTAGACCATTTGAATTGGTGTATTTAAATGTAAAGGGCACAGTGTAAAGGGTAGCTGGGATACTGAAATACTGAAAAAAGTGGTCTTATTTTGCATTAAGCGCCCCTAATAACTGTGTAGCAACGCATTAGCAGTGTACCCAACAACAATGTATCTACTGCTGATGTATTTACTGTTGGATTGTAATAGTACAGCTTACATATAATACATGTGTTATATGTACATAACTCCAGTTTTCACTCATGTAATTTCACAAGTGTATCCTCATGTAATTGTATGTAAAAACATGAGTAAATACTGGAGTTGATACACTTGTAATTACAAAGCTGTACTATTGTAATCCATCTGTAACAGTGAATACGTCAGCAGTAGATACATTGTTCTTGCGTATATTGTTCATTTGTAGCTACACAGTTATTACAGACACATAATATTAGGTGGGACTAAAAAGAGTTGTGGCATTTTGATTCCTTATACCGATTATGATATCACCACTGTAACAAAGCTTCATAATGTTAACTTTATATACTACATTATTTAAATATTAGATTAAAATTTTAATATATATGTTAATGTAAAAATGTTTAGTAATTTCGATTTTTTCTATTAGTTTGTTTATCTATGAATTGATCACACAATGTAAAGGTGCAGCTATTAGCGTTTTGTGTTAACTGCATTATGAAATGGGAGAAAAAGTATAACTGTTTATAACTGATGTATGATGATGTTCATACGAGGTACAAAATAGGTGGAGATTTCTAAAAAAAATGGCAAAAATGATGTTACAAGATCTTCATATAAACAGCATTGATATGTGATGTTTTATGTACATATATATGTGTGTATATAAGTATACACACACACACACACACACACACAAATACCTTTTGAAAAGTGATGGCTTAAAGTATAACAATGGATTAAGTGCTAAAATAACATCATTAGTTTCTGCAACCGCCATGTCGTCCTTTGTTTTTCACACCACGCCGTCTTTGGCAGAAGAATGAGAGATGGGGGTTTATTTGCAGGATTGTACCGAGATGGGCTAATGCTTTATCACAGAGATGCTGAGGGCTTCACTCACAAATACATTCACAGATAACACACCAAAACAAAAAAGATAACACGCATAATGTGAGATACTTGCAGACACATATAGAAACACACAATCCCATATATTTAACGTCTAAATAAATAATCGTAATGTCTACATGGTCTACATATCTCTTCAAACTCTATAGAAGCACAAAGTCTAACACGGAAACATACAAGCCTGAGTAACACAAAACTATACACATTAAGCCTTCCACCGGAAGTGATTCTACACCTACAATTAAACCTAACCCTACCCTTACACCAAAACCTAACCTCACTAACCTTTCCTAAACCTAATGCTCAATCCTGAGTAATTTAAAGTTGCACCTAACCCTAGAATTAACCACAGTAACCTAACCTTTACCTTACCCTTTGTAACCTACACCCAACCCTAACCTTAATCTTAGTTACCATCAACTAAACTTAAATCTAATCTTACCCCGGTAACCTCCACCTAAACCTAACCTTAAGCTTAGTAACCTAAATCTAAACCTAATCTAAACCTCAGTAACTTACAGCTAAACCTAATCCTAACCTCAGTTATCTATACCTAACCCTAACCCCAACCTTGGTAACTCACACTTAAACCTAACCCCAACTTCAGAAACCTACACCTAAATGTGACCTAAAGCTTGGTAACATATGCCCAAACCTAACTCCAACCTCAGTAACCTACACCTAAATCTAACCCAACCTCTGTAACAAACACCTAAATGTACCCAAACCTTGGTAACATATACCTAAACCTAACCCCAACCTCTGTAACCTACACCTAAACCTAACCCCTACCTCAGTAACCTACACCAAATTTTAAACCTAACCATAACTTTAGTAACCTAACCTTAACCCTAAACCAATCCCGATAACCTACACCTAAACAAACAACTGGCAAACCAGCATCACTCACTCACACACACACACACACACACACACACATACACTACATTTTGCAGCTGCATTTTGTGTGTAGTTGCTTTGGTAATTCATCCAGAGGTGTAAGATAGTTTAATCATGGAGTTCCATCCTGCATCTGCTCTAATGATGGATATCAACACAGACAGCATCTAGTAACAATGACAGTATCGAATTCTCTCTCTCACTCTCTCTCTCTCTCTGTCTATCTCTCTCTCTCTTATACACACACAGGGAGTGCAGTGGCTGAAATAAACCCGTGATAAAGATCAGTTAAGAGTTTTATGACATCATCAGAGCGTGACAGGTTTTTCCTTCATGAGAGCTGTTTCAGATCGGCCATTTAGACTAATGGTGCCAAAAGATCAATAGATTGAAATCAGCTAGAAATCCTGTCATAAACACTCTAACACACAAGTCACACACACACACACACACACACCTGCACACATAGCACGCAATGACACCCTCAGCTACGTTTTAACGGTTGGACCCATGTGCTTAACTCAACACTTAACACCCATGAGAATGTCTGCACCCTAAACAGATCAGGTGCATCTATACATTGCATGTATGTGTGTGTGGGGGGGGGGGGATTTGGTTGGTGTTAAGCAGCCTCTATCCTTGCAGGGTCTTATATCATTGAACATTTGACACTTGCCATTAAATTCACATTCAATTACCATTAAGCTCAGCAGAGTGGCTGTAATGTCTGTATTAACAAGGAACACACAAACACACACACACACACACACGTAAATCAAACCAAAGAAAATCTCCATCTCATGAAGTGTCTCTTTATTAAGTGTATGTAATAACTGTGTAGTAACACATTAACAATGCATGCAACAACAATGTAACTACTGTCGATGTACTCACTCTACTGTATTACAGTAGCACATCTGTATATACATATATGTATAAACTTCAGTATTTACTCATTTAATTACGGTAAGATACACTTTTATACATGCATGTAATTATGTAATCACTTAAGATGCACTAAACAGTGAATATATCAACAGTAGTTACATTGTTATTGCATGTGTTACAATTATAAGAGACACTGAATATAAAGTGGTACCAAATTTTTTCTTTGACAAGAAAAAAATCTTTCTTTTTTTTCTTAGTGTCCAGGATATCTGTTGTCTATTATCATTTCATATTTCCCTGAGGTATAAATATGAGGTTATACATGTAGAATCCCTTTATCCCTATAAATAAATCTGTATGAAAGTAAAACTAGCTAAAATGTGTGTACAGGCTCCCCAAACTGCCTCACAGGCTCATAGCTCAGGAGAAAACTCTAAAAACAGAACTAATACTGTTGGATATTTGAATAATCTCAGCTGGCTTTAGCAGGGGAAACATATGTAAGCAAACTGAATCACATGATGTGTGGGGTTACATTGGTAATTGATATAAATGGCTTATTTTTCAACCAGTCCAAAAACAAAAAGAGCAGATGAGAAGGCATTCTTGTAATGTGCAGGATAATCAACTGGCAAAGAGGAGGTACACAGTACACGACATTGCTATTGCTATTTATGTCATTTATGGAGAATAAAAATGAGAGAGCCTAAAGATTCATAACTACAGTAACAGATAACCCTCCTATTTAATGCAGTGAAATCTTTAAATGTAATTTTCTGAGATTTGGCTTTTCAAAAGTTCTTGCGATAGACAGATAGATAGATAGATAGATAGATAGATAGACAGACATAGATAGATAGATAGATAGATAGATACTTTTTATTAGTTCCAAAGGGATGTTGCAGTGTTACAGTAGCCACTTGACACAATACAAACACAATAAAATAGTTACATTT
>JBBPCZ010000136.1:28300981-28313957 GCA_037974445.1 Brycinus macrolepidotus | reverse complement strand
AGAGAGAGAGAGAGAGAGAGAGAGAGAGAAATAGCTGCTGTATGAAAAATGAAGGCCCGGCGTGGGAGAAATGCCTTTCGGACTTGTCACTGTTAAAACTTGCAAATGTGCTCAGAGGGATGAATAGTGGCGATGACATCCCATGAACGCGTGCACATACACACACACACACACACACACACACACACACACACACACACACACACACACACACACAAACACACATACTCTCTCTCTCTCCCTCTCTCTCTCTCTTACATGGTGTGAATGGAGTGAGAATTGCCAGCAGTCGTTTGCTGAAATGGTCTCATACTCCGATTTGGTCATAGCTGACACAACTCACAGCTAAAAGCAGCAAGTGTAGCCAGGCCCTGAGAGAGAGAGAGAGAGAGAGAGAGAGAGAGAGAGAGAGAGAGAGAGAGAGAGAAGACACAACAAGAGACAGACAGAAATAAGGGATGGAGAGCCAAAGAAAAAAAGAGGAAAAGAGGGAGGTAGAAACAAAGTTTGTCGTAACCCCCACTTTCTCTCTTTCTTTCTTTTCTGTCTCTTTCGCTGTCTCTCGAAGAGAAAAATAAATACAAAAAGGGAACAAGCGAGACAGATATACAGGGAGAGGAAAATGGAAAGAGAGACAGACAGAAAGTGTTAAAAGAGACAGAAAATGACAGACAGAAGAGGAAAACTAACTTTTTCAAACCCTGTTTTTGTTTCAATTTTAAAAGAGAGAGAGAGCAAGAGAGAGAGAGAGAGGGATACAGTAAGATGGAAAGACAGAGAGAAACCCACAGATAAGAGAGAAGGCAAACAGAACTGGAGAGAGTCACAGAACAAAGAGAATCAGGCTGTAGTGGGGGTCCATATGGTGTCGTCCCCCCGGCCCCCGTGGGTCTCCTGTGGGTTGATAAGATTCTATCAGTCGGCCCTTTAAGTACTTGAGAGCCACTTTGGAAGATCACTGGGGCAATTACCATGAAAAGTAAAAGATACTGCTTATATTGATGTTAGATTAATACTGACCACCGCCCCATTGATTTTTCCTCTTCCTTTTTACTCAGTCTCTCTCTCTCTCTCTCTCCCTCTCTCTCTCTCTCTACCACTGCATTGATGGTGATCTTATTTTCTCATCGTAACTGTGTCTTGTGTCTCTCTCTTTCTCCCCCTCTCTCCCTTTTTCTCTCCCTCTATCTTTCCTCGTTCGGCCTCCTCCTTATCGGTTGATGTTATTCAATTGTGCCATGCTGATCAGGACCATTAGCAGCAGGTGCTAAATAATGCATCTGCCATTAAAAGGCCTCTTATCTGTTTTTTCTGCCGTTTGTTTTTAACATTATTAGTATTGGAGGAGTAATGACAGTAGAGGGGACTGATAGAAGTTGATTGGGTTTCTTAAAGCCATTGAGAGAGAAAGAGAGAGAGAGAGAGAGGGAGGGAGAGAGAGCCTGAGACTTATCTTATTCTTATTAAAAGGACAACAAACCGTTAGACGCCCTTGGAGGTAAAAGAGTCTGGAGACTGAAGTGCATCTGATCAATCAGAACACACACACACACACACACACACACACACACACAGAGATACTGTCAAGCACACACAAAAAAGACAGCCATGTAACGTGTGACACACACACACCAACACACACACACACACATATGCATACACGCACATCTACACATACACTAACACACACACACATCTACACACACAGTCTCTCTCTCTCTCTCTCTCTCTCTCTCACACACACACACACACACTCACACACACAGTCTGTTGCTATGAGACAGATTTACACGCTGTTCAGGCCCCAAGTCTTCTCCTGCTCTTATCACTGGAATTATGAGATGGGAGAAAGCCATTAAAATTCTGCTTAGCTTTCCTTAAACCCGTTCTTGCGGTAACCACTGCCTCTTCAAGGCCAGCTATCACAATACCCAATCAATCGGAGCACAAATATTCACATCCGTCTAATTCATAAAAAAGCAGAGAAAGCAGAGAGAGATAATGAAGTGAAACAAGGATATAAGTTTCTGAATGTGCGTGTGTGTGTGTGTGTGTGTGTGTGTGTGTGTGTGTGTGCACATGTGTGTGTGTGAATGTTTGTTTTATACATTCTCAGGACAAATTGTTCTGTATAATACAAAAAGGACCTATTATTATTACAAGAAAAATTTAATACATATACTGAACATATTATTATAATGCATAGATAATTATATATGTTACGTATATACTTGCATATAGGACATGTATAAGCATATCATGAGAAAATGTGTGTTTATGTGTGTGTGTGTCTTTTTTTGCTGCTGATGTGTGCCAGTTTTGTAAAGAATAACATTTTAGCCATCTCATCACTCCTGTTTTATTTGGCACACACACACCACACACACAAACATGCACACACTCAAAAGAGCCCAACTTCAGTCTAATTTATGAGACTTAGACACTTTAACAAACAAACAAGCCTGAGAGATGTCTGGTGGCGAACCAATGAAGCAATGGCCAAAATAATTCCATGGTTTGCTTGTGTGTGTGTGTGTGTGTGTGAGAGAGAGAGAGAGAGAGAGAGAGAGGGAGAGAGAGTGTGTGTGTGTGTGTGAGAGAGAGAGAGAGAGATAAAGATAGAAAGTATGTAAAGCAAAGGCATCTCCAGCTCAGTACTTTCAAATAAATGACACAAAAATCACACACACACCCTAGGATTATAATATTCATTGCAATACATTAAAAAAAACCCGGGTGAAACAATAATGTTTACTGTAGTTAAAAACTGTCCTGCATTATTTTGACCATGATGATCCATGCTCCGCCCACCATGCTATACTACTGCTGTGAGGTATGACAAGCCATTGGCTAAAATCCCATTCAGCCTAATCAAAAACACAACTTAGTTTTAGATGAAATATCAAGTTTGTTCTTTATTTCCAATGCTTGTATCCAGTGTATATGTGAAAGATCAGGATTCTCACAACACAGCTAAAGCACTCTGATTGGTTAGAGAGTTCATTTGCATATTGCAGCCTTCTGCAGTATCAGTCCTGCAAATGCCACATTATGCAAATGAGCCCATCAGAGTGTTTTGTGCTGTGTGCTGTGAATGTTCTGCCCAATCACAGAACCAGTTTCTATGAGTTTTTTTGGTGAATCAAGGTAGCAAGTTCAATGTAGTAAAAAAAAAATGGAAACATCCATGTTCAGAAGTGTGTATGAAAATTTAACACATTACTGGTACTTGTTTGTCTTTTCCAACAAGCTCCACTTTGCCTTCTCTTGCAAAATTTGAAACTTCTAGTTTCACACACTTACGAAACGAAAGCTTAGTGTCAGACTCATAGAAGATTAGCATGTGTGCTTTTGTGATGTTCTGATATGTTTTGGTTGTGGATTGTTGAAAACAGAGACATGCTATGTCTGGTTGTATATTAGGCAGTTTTGTATTGTTTTTACAATGACACTGTTTTGTATTGTTCGTCATACTTTCCTGAAATATGTTGCATCAAAATAAAATGAGTATATTTCTTAGCCGGATCAATATCTTATAACCAAAGCTATATAGAATCAACACATGTAATCCTACATTTTTCTTGTCTTTTATTTTTCCTCTAAGGTCTGCTTATGTAGTTTATGTGGCTAGATGCTCCAAAATCAGTTGTATTAATCCCTTAAAATTAAACAGAGTGTTATTGTTACTGGGCCTTTAACATATATATGTAAATCACTTCTGATCTGATTGGCTGCCCTGTATTGTACCCTGTATCAAAAAGCAGTCTAGAATGAACCACTTTAGCATGAACAGGCAAAGCTAAACTTTTGTAGGCTGAACATATAAATGACTTTCTTTTGTAACGTTCCGTAAGCTGAGGATTCAAAAGCTTATTTTTCTTGCATTATTCCTATATATGCAAATGATTTGGATTGGTTGAACAGTGTGTTTTGAACAGTGTAACATACAACATTCAATTATTTTATTCCAAAGAAGGTAAGCACTCTTCACCTCAAAAGTGAAAATCAATATATTGTTCAGTCCTAAGAATAATATTCAACAAAATATGCACTGCATTAAAGTACTGACCATATACTGAGTATGCATTATGTTAAAAATGCCTGTCAAATAAAATCTAAAATTTCATGATGCATTAAATTATTTTCTTAAAAATAATAGTCAAATGCAACAAAGACTGAAACACCTTGAAGCTATACTGGTGCTATAGTATCATATAAAGCCTACTGTGCCAGATGCACAGGTGGAAATAGAACAAATCATGTTTTATGAAGAAACTTTCACATGCATGCAAAATGACCAAATGCATTTGAGGGAGGCTTATATAAAACCTGGCATTATTGTGGGTGGAGCTACTGTAAGTGCAGCTGATTCTGTATTCCATTTGAATTTACTATAGTTTCAGCATCTAGCAGTGGCTGCTGTGGGATTTTCTCAGTGCAGTTTGTGTGATTAGCTAGAGGCTTAATAAACTGAACGTTAACTTCAGACGCTTTGCATGTCGCAGCTGCATCGAAGTACATTTTGTGCTACGCCTGCTCACATACGTACATCTGGCCCTCAGTACAGCATCTTGGATATGTGGATGCATATGTGTGTGTATGTGTGTCTGAGTGTGTGTGACATGCCATTTAAACTGTTTGGCTTTTCCATGTTGTTCTGGCAGTAGCATCAGTTTGAAAGCTTGAGTTCTAATCCATCTGAGCCTGCTCTGTGTAATCAGGGCAGCAGTTCAAATTTAGGGCGAAGACTATCCGTGACGGACATTTACTGAGCTGAGCGAGGTCCCCCGTGAACTGTGGAGGCGCTGAGAGAGAGAGAGAGAGAGAGAGAGAGAGAATAAAAGACAGAAAGAAAGAGATCTGCCATGACCATTGGAGCTAATAAGCTAATTAGAAACTGATGCAAACATACAAGATGAAGAGGAAACAAGCAACCCTGAGAAAAGCAAAGTTTCTGAATGGCTGGATGGATAAATGAATGGATGAACAAATGAACAGATCTGTTCTAACTGTAAGACATATTTTGTCATTCAACCTGGAGACTGTATTTCAGGTTTCATGTCTGAAAACGACTTCTGCACTGGAGCTACAAATCGACCCGATGCTATCGTGCACACTGCATGCATAAATCTTCATGTATTTGCCTCAAGTAATCCTCGACATATTTCATTTTGTATGTGTATGCTCTAACAATGTATGACATCCATTGATGGCTGATCATAACACTGGATAGATTAATAACTACTAGCTAACAACAACTATTGATAGTTCACACTCTGCAGCACTTCTTTTCATTTACACCAGTGACACTACTGATTATATGTAAAGTGTTTAAATATCGATGTGTATCATTTCCATAACGGCTACAGCAAACTAGTGATCCAATCATTATATATTTCACAGCAGTGTTGCACTTGTTATCAGCATTGACAGAACGCGACAAATCATTACTGAAGGACTGCATTCCAAACAGTTACAAACAGTGGTACCATCAGTTAAAAACTTCACATATCCGTGTCATAAGCTCCAACCCAATCAATGTACAGCTGCTATATTACCAATGTTAGTCTACTTGTAACTAGCACTGGCAACAGAAATCCCACAGAAGAGCTAATATGGAGCAACAGAAGAAGGTGGCCTGGACTGATGAGAAGAGATATCACTAGGATGAACTACAACGAAGTATCTGTTCTCTACATCCATGGACAAACCAATTATATCCCTTTGGCCACAAACAGTATCAGGATCCATCTTGAATTATTTATATGTATTATATATAATGTATTGATATTATAATGTTGACTTTACTTGATTACTGCAGAAATATGCTGAATATCTTAATAATTAAACAAGAATCTCTGATTTATTTTATGGTATTTTCTTATTCAAACAAAATTAATTGCATTTCAATTCCTCTTCTATCAAATGTATATATTCACATTTTTTTTGAGAGAAGAACAACACATTCTGTAATTTAGGCCTCTCTCTGCCCTGGAGGCAGTGAAAGAGTGTATGACTCAACATAAGATTGTTCAAGAATTTTCAAGAAGCTTACCACCTCTGTATACTCAGAACAGAAGAAGGAAATTAAACAGATACTTTCCCAACACAAGTCACTGTTTTTTCCATTTCCTATCCACTCCTCAGCCCACATGTAGAGGTGACTGGGTTGGAATTGGAGGTACACATCCTTCCAGTGCAAGACCCTGCTTCAACTTATAAATAGCCTAGGTCCTAGCTTCAGTGGAATCACTATATGATACATTGTTGTGTCTATTAATGTTTTGCAATGTACTTTTTTACTTTTTCATAATGCTTGAAATAAACAAATGTAACAATTTCCTGAAGAGTGTAATAAGTACGGCACCTACATAAACTTATATTTACATGTATAAAAGTCTATCCCAACAAGCATGAGCTGTCATGTGGGCTACTTCTGTCAGTTTCAAATAATTACTGATGTTTGTTACAACTAGCCTTTATAAATGTTTACATAGATTTATGTCAGTGGTCATTTACAGTTTAGGTAGCCGTCATGTAGCTTCATGAATGATACAGTAAGTGCATCATTCTACAGTACCAAACAAAGAAAAGTCTGACAACAAACACTTGTTTAGATAAAGGGGAAAATTAAGTAAATGTGACTTTTGATGAAGCCAGTCAAAAAAACAGGTCAGATCAACACAATCAGTGTATTTTCTCAATACAAAATTTCTCAATACAAGATAGCTGTTGTTAATTTAGGGTGGCTGGGCAAGGCCACGTTTTTGTCTTTTCCAGGATCATCATCTTCTCCACCATTTGGTCTTATAAAAATTAGACTAGGTTATGGAAGGCCCCAATTAGGAGCGGAGTGAAAGAGGGAGAGAGAGGGAGAGAAAGCAGGGGGGTGAATAAGACGCTGTGCTTGCGTGCCCCTTTTCTCTCTCGGCACTGAGCCACGTCCCCCCATGTGGTTTAAAGCAGCGACAGGATCCAGCTCAGCAAGCCATGATATTGCATCCACAGCCCTGCCCAGCCACTGCCGCTAATTAAGACAAGAGCTGCTTCATCACACTAATACACACCTTACTGAGAGAAATAAGGGGGCAGAAACAGAGAGAGAGAGAGAGAGAGAGAGAGAGAGAGAAGGGTCGGGAGAGGCTGTGTAAGTGCATAAAAAAGTATGTAAGTAGCATTTTTTTTTTCCTTCAGGATAATCTACTACTTCTTAATTTCTGTTTTGTTACTGACATACACTATGTGCTCATATTCAGGTTTGATCTAGCGGAAATTCAGTTTGTGATTACACTACTAAACTAAGCCAAATAAAAAGCCACTAATATACTCTGAGTTCAAATTGTGTATCATTCTGAGGGGCTTTACTCAAGAATAACTCAGACAGTTTGCACTGTAGTCCAGGTAGCAACTGAATGACAAGCCTTATGATTTGAATGGGTTAATCATTGCATTTCTGGAACAGGTGTAAAAGTGTTAGACAGAACAAATCTGAATCTCCTGAACTGAATCTTGAATTGTATCCTGAAGTCATAAATTGGCCAAAAATCAAATTTGCACAGTTTCACCCCTGACTCTGTGCTCGATCAGCCAGGATATGTTTGGTGTCTTTCATTTTCTTCTGTAGTTTTGAGATACTAGACTAATGTAGCTATCAAGTTATGGCTCTTGTTTATGCATGTAAACTGCATTCCTAAATTGTTATTCAACTCAAACCAGGCCGAGTTGTTAAGGAATTTCAGACAGACTTGTTTATTGGCTTTACTGTTATCAGTACGGGCAAAAGTCAAGACTGGTGCTGCTGTTGTTTTTAGTGACAAAGTGGGCATTTGTTTATGGACATGGTTATCATAGATTTCATTGCTTGTTAGCTGTATTAGAATAATAACTCATAGTGCAAACCTAAAGAAGCAAACTTGTTTTAGCTGACTAAATGTAGGGAAATGGGGAAAATTGTGTAAATTTGATTCTTGACCACTTAAAAATAAAGGTGCAATCAGATCTTGCTGAAAGTAGGAGGCCAGAGATCAAGGCACAGACGACAAAGGTTTATGAATGACAAAACAACCACTAAAATAAGCTTCCAAATCTATCATTAAACTCAGTTTCAGTCCTGGGGCAGTTTTGGCTATTCCTAAGTGAAGCTTTAAGTTAAGCTTCAAGACAACCTGATCGGCTATAATGGATTGCATGCACGAGCTGAATGGCTACAGTGGAGGTTTGGACCGTGTCGTCTAATTTGTCTGGCAGAAGGCCGGTAATGGAGCCAGTGTGATGTGTACGGAGCCTCCATAGCTGCCTGTAATTCCTCTAAAATCCTTTAATGTCAGTGCCAATGTAAACCATGGCCCTATTGTCAGCATAAGCCATAAGACTTAACCATCACCATGGCCTACAGCTACACATTTAGTTTCTCTAAGACATTCATTAAACACACATACACGTGAGCATGTGTGCGCACACACACACACACATACACACACCTGTACAAAATTACGATTGCATGTATGTTTTATTTCAATTAAATAATGTATATACTTTTTTAGGTGCACTTACCTTATAGCTATACTGATTATATATTTATATTTTATCAGCTCCACCTACCATATAGCCTTTCTCTGTGTAATTATCATCACCTTGAGAATAGCCAACTAACAGAAATAAATAACTTGTGGCCAAAAACGGAATAGAGGATGACAAATACAAACTGTGCAGCAACAGATGAACTTCCATCACCGACACACCGGCAAGGTTGACCAAAAGCTGTTAGGTGTTTCTAAAAAAGTGGGCAGTAAGTGGACAAAAAAGTGTGGCAACAGTCCTATGATCCACAGGCAAATACTGGCAGTAGGGTGAAAAGCTCAGAAACTTTAAAAACGGCACTTTTTTAGGATGAAGTCTTTTCAGTATGTCAGTTCATGAAATTTTTGCCTTGCTATAACTGCCCCAATGAACTGTAAGTGCTATTATTGTAAAACAGAAGCATCTAGATGCAACAACATCTCAGCTACAAAGAGGTGGAGATGAAAAACACACAGAGCGGAGCAGGTAGCACTAAAGTGCATAGCACAAAAAAAAACAAAAAAAAACACCTGTCATCTGCTGCATCACCACAGAGATCCAAACTGCCTCTGGAAGCAATATTAGTACAAGAATTGTACATCAAGGACTTCATGAAAGTTTCCATGGCCAAGCAATCACTACATGCAATGCCAAATGTTATCTGGAGTGGTGTAAAACACTGGACTCTAGAACAGTGAAAACAATGAATGATGCTGCACCATCTGGCAGTCTGATGGACAAATTTGGGTTTGGTGGATGCCAGGACATTACCTAATGGAATGTCTTCTGTTAACAGTAAAGTTTGGTGGAGGAGGCATAATGGTCTGGACTATTTTTTAGGTTATGCTTGCCCCTTTAATTTCAGTGAAGTGCAGTTTGAAAGATATTGTAGAGAATTATGTACTGATAACTTTGTGGCAACAGTGTAGGGTAGGCCCTTTCCTGTTTCAGCTCCATTAAGACATGGTTTGATGAGTTTGGTGTGGAGGAACTCCAGTGCCCATGGTTCGGGATGTTCAACAAGCTCGTATAGATGTGAAGGTCAGGTGTCTGCATACTTTTAGCAATATAATTTATACAAGATAAAAAAAAAGTGGAAGTGGGCATATTTGACTACTCAAGGCAATTAACAGTGTAATTATAGCTGTCCATCCAGAAAAAAGAAGCCTTTCAATGCCACTCTATGGCCAGTTCATACAAATGTGACTTGATCCCTCACGGGATGCAGCTTTTTACATGGAGAATGGTCCAGGGTTGCCGGGTTGGAGCCAAAGTGAACTCTAGCTCCAGCACTAGTGACAGTCCTTCAATTTTACAGCAGGATTTAAAGAAAGGTGAATCCACAAAGTAACACTGATCTGTTTCACTAATGCTATTCAAGCAAACCAACTTTGACCTTCGGATTTAAGGAAGTATATTCGTTATGGTATTGATCGAGGGTGTTGTGTGGAGGCTCGTATTTCTCACCCTGTAAAGGTCAGCTGGAAAAATTCAAGGGGACTGGGGGAGGTGATATGTCCCTGCAGCCATTAGATTTTTTTCACGCTGTCACAAACAGGTATTAGCTGTAGTAATTTAATAACTGACACATATATATGTATGTATACATATATATGTATGTATATATATATATATACACATATAAAGTACTGACAAAAATTACCATTTAAATAATTATTTAACCTTAAAAGCCATAAAAAACTACAAAAACAGCATCACTAAACAGCTAAACCAATGAAAACTGAACTTGAACCCCAAGAACAAATAAGACTGTTTTCCAGAGGTACGTAAATATACATTAGTCGCTGTAATAGTTGCAGATTACCTATATACTAGCAAGTTAGTCACAAGCATAGCCAGTCATCCAGTTTTATCATCTAGTATGACAAAAAATAGCAGTACCTCAGCTGTTTTTTTACCGAAGCTTCACAAGAGTGAATGTTGAGAAAATAGAGGACTAATTGTAATGTCTATTTACTAGTCTAATTGAAGCTTAAACAATAGTTTGTCTATCTATCTATCTATCTATCTATCTATCTTTACTTTTTTTTCTCAGAAGCACACTTATGGTTGCCACGGAAAAAAATGCTCAAGCGGGAAAGAAAGAAACAGTTGGAGCACTTCAGGTGCTGCACACACACACACACACACACACACACACACACACAGAGAGAGAAGAGGGGATAGCGGAGGTAAGGGGTTAACCATAGGAGGAAGAAACTTCTGCACTGCTCTTTTATTAACTTCACTGACAACTCAGACACTTTACCACATCCCCCTACACACACACACACACACACATACACACACACACACACACACACACATATGCACACAGAGCCTTCACAGAAACTGTCGGTGACACCTGTGTTGTTGTGAAAGTTCTTTAAACTTAAATACTCCTATATGTTTTCTTTATGCTCAAATATATTCAGACGTTACATTCAAACATTTATTACACCTGTCATGAATTGTCTATATGTTATTTACACTCGAATATGTTAATTACACTTAAATACATTTTTGCTTTCAAATAAGCTTTACAATCAATTACTTTTTCTTTGTACTTTCAAGCATTTTTGTCCTCAAACACATCTTTTAAACCAACACATTTAATTTAGACTTAAATACCTGTTTTCTTTGAATACATTGTCCTAATACTCAGAAGGACCCTTTTCCAGTTGGATGCATTTTATTTACATGAAAACACACTCAAGTTCACTTCCAGCTCATGACACACAACATGTGAAGCTGCTTGCATGGTATAAACACCTTTTTGAGTGACTTCTTCACATTTTAAAGGAAAAGTTGGTCTGAGCATTGACCTAGTGTGTAATTTCTTGTAGTTGTTAAAGGAAAGGGTGTGGGATGTATTTGCTGATGTTTAAGGGCCTAGCAAAGCCATTAGAAGTCTGTGAGAATTTTTTGTGTTTTTGTGAAGAGGGGGAGCAGTGTGGTACAGCTGCTTCCTGACATGTGGGCTAACACACACACACACACACCTATAGACACATATCCATACTCAACACCTTGAGATACATACACTGACAAGAACACACATATGCTCCCACACATACAGAGAGAGGGAGAGAGAGAGAAGAAGAACAAAAGTACTTTATTATAATAAAACTGATTTTTATATTAGGACCCATGTTACACAACTCATCCTATCCTCACACACACACACTCACACACATACACACACTCACACTCACACACACACACGCACACACACACACCTATGTGTTCAAGTTGTAATTTGTTTCAATACAGTTAGAATGTCTCTCTGCTTTTCTAACCTGGTCACTGGTGCCTTCAGGCCTTTTCCTAACTGACTGCTCTTTCCTGTCATTACAACTGTGTGTGTGGCAGGGGGTATGTTTGTGTGTGTGTGTGTGTGTGTGTGTGTGTGTGTGTGTGTGTGTTTTAAATCACAGTAACCTTTTATTTTTGGGGCTTGAGGTTAAATTTAGGTTAAGGTTTGGAATATTCTCTGTCAGGGGGGCTTAAAAGAAATGGAGCTGTTGTAAACCTGCATTGAAGAGGGCACATGTTTATTTTGCCCCCACACACAGTAAGGAAAGCAGTTAGAGAGACAACACTCCAAAAACACCTGTAAATGTACACAGAAATGGTTCAATATCCACCGAATCAAGCTTTTTTCAAGGTGAGCTCCAAAAGAGAGGACCTAGGGTCCTGGAGAATCTTGAGAATTTTGTACTGAGAAATGGTCTCACTCTGGGTTCTCCAATCTCATAAAGGAAGGAAACACATTACTGTTAGGTTGGCAAAGGGCATAAAATAATAAACACAGGGGTGCCAAAAAGTCACATGTGGTCTTGGAATGTGTATATGTAAAAATATGTAAAACTACTTTAAAAATTTCTCAACTAAAAAAAAAAGAATTATCTGGAACTTATATTATGGAACATATATGACCTAAAAAAGTGTATGGGAGGTGCAAAATTAAAAAATACAACTACTTAATACAACTACTTACCTCTTTTATGTGTGTTTCCAGGCTTCAGCATTTTGATAGAAAAACACTTGGCTACAAACACACACACACACACACACACACACACATCCACACATACAGGCTGATGCATGGCTTAATTACTCTGTGCCATAACACCAATTATTTAGTCTCCACTGCTTATCTTAATTACTTCAAAAGACCAACTTCAATTAGAGGAGAGAGGTATGTCTCAAACAAACACATCCTTTCAAACACACAAACACACATGCGCACACACACTCTCACACACACACACACACACACACACACACACAAACAACACTCTATACCAGCATCATGACTTTCTTCTTTCTCTTTCCAAGTCTCTCTTTCTCTCTCTCTCTCTCTCTCTCTCTCTCTCTCTCTCTCTCTCTCTCTCTCTCTCTCTCTCTCTCTCTC